>CM070722.1:7076319-7233338 GCA_036346275.1 Otatea glauca | reverse complement strand
TACGTCATGATGACGCAGTAATCTATTTTCGGAATAAAAATAAATCTGTTAAATCTGTTTTTCTGATTTTTGCAATTTCAGTATTTATTTCAAACTTCAAAAGGCTATATCTTTTGAATCTTAACTCGGATTTGAGTGATTCCAGTTTCTAAAAATTTGTAAAATTAAGATCTATTTAATGGTGAATTTTATTTGATTTTTGGAGTTCAGTTGCCCTCTGTTTTGGTATTTATTTGCTTTTCTTCTTCGGTACGCGTAGACGTTGAATTGTGTGACGCTTCGGAGGAAGATCCAGCAACTCAAGAGCGAGTTCCAAAACCAGATCAGGACCTATTCCAAGGCAAGTTGTGCTTTGATCATGTTGAACCCATGTTTATAAAATTGCTATGTTTGATTTACAATAGTGCATATATTTCAAGTATACAAGCTGTTTAAATTAGATTGGGCGTAGCTAATATACCGATTGATCTATACCCTACCTTGTCATTGTATGCCATGATCCATTGTCACCCTAGATTGGTTTAATATAGTTGATTAGTAATTATGATCAACATTGGAGGATTAGTTCGTATTAGTTGCTTAGCCTTGCCACGTCATCACATGTGTCGTAATCATTGATAATTAATTTTGATTAATGGAATATGGAACAATGTTATGAACTTGTGTGTCATGTGGGATCACACGATGAGATTGAGTTGTTGTGGCGGTGTCATGTCACGAGCGATGTTGAATTGTTGATGGCACGTGGTGCTTGGTAATCAGCGGGGTGATAATCACTTAGATTGGGGCAAGTGACAAGGGCTTAGTATGCCAAGGTGGGCCTGGATGGGCGAGGGTATGTGGATGTCTTGCCTTGATCACTCTAAGGACTTAACCTTGCAAGCCTTTGACTGAGTCAATCATGCAACCACATATCTCGTATGGGCCATTCTAATGAGTAATTTGCAATGTCTTAATTTTGGTACTATCGTGGTCGGTGTGAGTTCCCCAGTTATGGTGTAATTCACATGGCGCAAGAGGGGCCACAGTTATGGTTTTCGAGACTCCACCGGTTGAAACCTTAGCGTAGTATCCGTTAAGCTGAGCATTGTAAAGGCTTTGTTATAATCACTCGCCTTGGTGGTGTTTGGTTGTATCATGTGGGTAAAGTGCATAACCTCTGCAGAGTGTGAAACTATTCGGATAGCCGTGCTCGTGGTATTGAGCAATGCTCTCGAATTACAGTTAAGGGTTAGCTTAATTAATTGGACAACATGGTTGGGATGGCGGAATGCCATATGGAAGATGAAATTTGACTTAGGATTGGAAACTTGGTTTACTTGAGAACATCAGAGTTATTCACTATTGCTATTTGTTTTACATTCTTTGACAATCTATTTCTTGTATTTGTTCCTAAATGTCGCTTATTGCAAATAGCCATGATAGCCTATCCATTGGAATAAGCTTTACATATAGATACATAGAATTGCATTCATGCACAACTTGTTGAGTGCTTTAAGTACTCACCCTTGCCAAACAACAATAATCAACAGCTTGAAGAATCTACACCTGCTTTTGGAAGATGAAGTCGAGAATACACGAGTCATTAGGGTCCGAGCCTTGTCGGTTGCCTCGTGGTGAACTGATGAGCTATCTACGTTTCTACTTTCCACTGCTTAATCATTAGTTATATTTCCAGTCTTGCCCTGCGTGGCTTAATAATGTAAGTTGGTCATAAGATCATACATTTAGCTATATCAATAAATGAACTATTATTCTATTATCGTTGTGTATGATGTGATATGTACCAATGTTAAGCTGTGTGCACTAGCGTTGATCCTGGGACTAGTGCGGTAAACACAGTGGGTTCGAATCAGTGGATTCGGGTCCTTACAGTTTAGGGTTTGAGGAAAGTGCAAACCGCCTCAATCTTGATTTGGGTGAGTCCGTTCATGGTACGACGTTACCCTTTACGGTCCGGGTTACCGCCATCGGGGTTTCAAAGCGTATCCATATGGGACCAAGCCAATCGATTGAGTTGGATTGGGTCAATCTGTTGATCCATGGTAAGCGTAAATGATTCAATATTGATTTGGGTGAGTCCGTTCATGATGCAGCGTTACCTTAGGTCGAGTTACCGCCATCGGGGTTTCAAAGCGTGTCCATATGGGACCAAGCCAATCATGTTAGATCGGATTGGGTCAATCTGGTTGATCCGTGGAAATTTTGAGGTGTTTTCCAATGTCGGAAGACATGCCTCTAAAAAATTTCCAAGAGGTACGCCTCCTCGGACCTCTGAGTCGTAGGGTTGCTTTTGTTTAACTCGTTTTTGTAGGGAATTATGTGAAATGGTATGGCCTATGTGTATGTGATGCATGTAATTTCCACATGGCTGCGGTGCGTGTCAAGCCATAAGGCTATTTAAATTGTATAACGACTGCAGTGTGTCGACTTGTGATGCTTCAAACCCTCATGTAAAATTCATTATCAAAAGTTGTAAGGAGTTGCATCCATAATGATGAAGACGATGGTATCAAGCAAGATGGCTAGGTGAACAAACCAAGCAAGATGGCTAGGTGAACAAACAAGCATGATGATGGAGATCTTAATGCTAAGGGCCATGCTATTTCACGCCTTATTTTGATTTTACGTGGATGTGTGTTTAATCCTTGCTATTTTCTTTATGCTCATTGCATGTGATGCCATGTTCATAGTAATCTTTGTTCATCCCTATAGTTAAAATTTTAAGTCAAATTGTCCATCCAATTGTTGCACCTATCAAGAATTTAGATCGTTATTGATATGACCGCCAAAGTAGTATATCAATGGCAATCTCAATAGATGATAGGGATGTGTTGGACACATCACGCATAACAATGGTAGATTTAATCAAGCTATCAAAACGGTTTTGGGCTTGAGGACATAAGTGGTTGGGATTTGATCTCAAGAATAAAGGAACCTATACAAGACAAGTGGTGTCTAGGAAAACACACATGAGGCGGAGTTTCTTAATTGGCACCCGAATCACGGAAGTGCTCCTCCCTCATGTGAGCCCTTGGGGCGATTGACTGGCCATGAGTCAAGTTGATGGAGGTATTCATTACTTGTTTTCATACTCAACAAACAAGAGTTACATATGATGTAATTAGCAAAGGTGTTGCTTACCTATGTCATTAAATTTCTAGCATGATGCCAAAGCTCACTAGTGTTTGATGAATATGGATCTTGAATACTCACTATGTGTCTATAAAGGGACATAAAATAGAAGTGTCTTTAATTAAAAGTTTAATAAAAGTTTTATATAAACATAGTGCTTAGAATCTTTGCATGTTTTTGTTGTAGTTCAATGGCACCTTCTCCTACTCACTGCTACACTGGTTTTGCTTTGAGATCGGTTTTGGAAAGGAAAAACTGAATGGAACTAATTTTGTTGATTGATATCGCAACTCGAGAATTGTTCTCAAGCATGAAAAGAAGGACTATGTTCTAGAGAATCCAATTCTGATGAACCAGCCGAAAATCTTTGCTCATAATTTGAAGGTTGAATATGAAAAGCATGTTAATGCTTCAGAAGTCATTTGTCTCATGCTAGTCACCATGGACTCGAGCTCCAAAAGCAATATGAGGACCGGATGCTTACAATATGATTGTGGGCTTGAAGGGCATGTTTGGGAATCAAGCAAGAGCTGAGAGGTATGGTATCTCAAAGCTTTTATTTGCTTCTAAGTTGGTTGAAGGCGATCCTTCGGTCCTCATGTGATCAAGATGATTGGTTACATTGGGAGATTGGAAAAACTTGAGTTTCCCCATAGCCTCGGTTTGGCCACGATGTTATTCTCGGTCTACGCCTCGGAGCTTTGAGCCATTCATTATGAATTTTCATATGAATAGCATAGAGAAGAGCCTAACCGAGCAACATGGGATGCTCAAGGCTGCCGAGAAAGCATGAAAAAAACCCAATCATGTGATTTTGGTTCAAAAACAAGCTGCTTTCAAAAAGAGGAAGGCTAAGGCTGGGGCAGGGAAAGAGCAAGGGCAAGGGCAAGGGCAAGGCTCAAGATGAGATCGCAAGCCTCAAAACTAAGCTTGAAGCTTAAAGTTGGCCCTCAACCGATACCCAATGCTTCTATTGCAAGAAATCGGGGCATTGGAAGCGGGCTGAAAAGTACAGCGGATAAGAAGAATGGAAATGTGGTTTCCACTTGGTATTAATGTTATAGAAATTAATCTTGCTACTTCTTCACTCAGCTCATGGGTATATGATGCAGTTCGGTTGCTCACATTTGCAATTCGTTGCGAGGCCTGATAAAGTAGAGACTTGGCAAAAGGAGAAGTGGATCTTGGCGTGGGAATAAAGCAAGAGTTCTTTGGTCTTGCCGTTGGCACATACCCATTGCATTTGCCTTGAGATTAGTTTTAGAACTTAATAATTGTTATTTTGTTCCATCTTTGAGTAGAAACATTATTTCATCTTCTTGTTTGGAACATGAAGGTTATGATTTGAGAATAAAGAACTTTGTTTGTTCGATATTTTTGAATGATATGTATTATGGTCGTTGCCCCATGGTGGATGGGTTGTACGTCCTTGAACTCGAAGAAAAACATGTCTATAATATTAATGTAAAAGGCATCGACCAAATGATTTGAACCCTACCTTTTGTGGCATTGTCGCTAGGTCATATAAATGAGAAAGCGCATGAAGAAGCTCCATGGTGATGGACTTCTAACCTCATTTGATTTTGAATCATTTGAAACATGTGAATCTTGTTTACTTGGCAAGATGACAAAAGCCCTTTCACAGTGTTTTAGTGAGAGAGCAGTGAATTATTGGCCCTAGTACATACGGATGTATGTGGACCAATGAGCTTATTGCTAGGGGTGGGTTTGATGCTTTGTAACTTTTACTGATGACTTCGGTAGATATGGATATATCTATTTAACGAGTTCAAAGAGTTTGGTGATCATCTAAAGCAATGTGGAATCTGAAACTTTTGAAAGGTTCAAAGAGTTTCGAACAAAGTACAAAATCAACTTGGCAAAACAATAAAACACTTACGATCCGATCGTGGTGGCGAATACTTGAGCCAAGAGTTTGGTGATCATCTAAATCAATGTGGAATCGTTCGCAACTTACTCCGCCAGAATGCCTCAATGGAATGGCGTGTCCGAGCGACGTAACGAACTTTATTAGATATGGTTCGTCAATGATCACCAAACAGATCTGCCATTATCCTTTCGGGGTTTCGCTCTAGAGACGACTCGTTCACTTTGAATAGGGTCCCATCAAAATCCGTTGAGAAGACGCCATATGAGATATGGATAGGAGAAGACCCATGTTGTCATTTCTCAAGATATGGGGATGTGAGGCTTATGTAAAGCGTTTACAATCGATAAACTACGCACCTAAATCAGAAAAATGCTTTTTGTGGGTATCCTAAAGAAACAAAAGGATATTACTTTTACAAAGAAAGCGAGAACAAAGTTTTTGTTGCTCGAAATGGTGTCTTTGGAGGAAGAGTTTCTTTCAAAAGAAATCAGAGGAGTGATGTGTATCTTGATGAAGTTCGAGAATCACATGAATATGTTCAAGCTACCATTGAACCTTCACAAGATGTACAAAGTGTTGTACAACTTTGTGGAAGAGACTCTAGCCCCACGAGGTCGGGAGGCCCGTCATGTACCTATAAGATATGGGAGTGACATATTATTGTTGGACAATGATGAGCCCACGACTTATGAAGAAGCAATGATGGACCCAAACTCAAAAATGGCTTGAAGCCATGAGATCCGAATTCAATCCATGCATGACAATCAAGTTTGGAACTTGGTGACTCTCTCGATGGTGTAAAAACCATTGAGTGCAAATGGATTTTCAAGAAAAGATAGGCGTAGATGGAAATGTTCGGATCTATAAGGCACGGTTGGTGGCAAAGGGTTTCAAACAAGTTCAAGGAGTTGACTATGATGAAACTTTCTCACGCGTAGCCACTCAAATGCTGTCCGGATCATTTTAGCTATTCTTTGCATATTTTGATTATGAAATATGGCAGATGGATGTCAAAGCAGCATTCCTTAATAGGAATCTTTCTGAGGATGTATACATGATACAACCTGAAGGTTTTGTTGATCCTAAATACGCTAAAAGGGTATGCAAGCTTCAAAGATCCATTTATGGGTTAAAGCAAGCATCTCGGAGTTGGAACATTCGTTTTGATGAAGTAGTCAAAGGTATTGACTTTATCAAAAATGAAGAAGAGCCTTGTGTTTACAAGAAGGCTAGTGGGAGCGCACTTGTATTTCTGATTTTGTATGTGGATGACATATTATTGATCGGGAATGACATTTGTCGGGACCCGAATATGCAAATCTGGACCCTCCGTGTATACTGCACTTAGTCGAGATCACGCTAGTGCACACAGCTCAACATCGATAAATATCACAATCATACATAGCGGAAATATTATGAAAGACATCATATGATACATACTACTAGTTGAATGACCTTAGGGTCCACTTACATGACTCGCCTGCAAAAGTGAACAACATATTAAAGCTGCGGCGGAATGAAAGCGTAGACAACCCCTCGGTATACCACAGGGCAGCGACAAGGCTTGCGCCCTAAACATTCGTCTTCTCCTGGAATCTTTCCTCCAGCATTGATGTAGACTCTTCAACTGGTGAGGTTTTTGTTGGCAAGGGTGAGTACTTAAAGCACTCAACAAGTTGTGCACAGAATGCAATTCTATGTATCTATATGCAAGGTTTATTCCAATGGATAGGCTATCATGGCTATTTTGCAATAAGCAGCATTTATAAACAAGTATAATAGATAAATTACAAAGACTGTAAAACAAACAACTATAATAAATAGATTCAGTATTTCTCAAGTAAACCAAGTTTCCAATCCTAAATCAAGTTCCAACCTTTCATATGGCAATCCCGCCATCCCAACCAAATTGTCCATTTAATTAAGCTAACCCTTAATTGTAATTCCCGAGCATTGCTCAATACCGCGAGCACGACTATTCGAATAGATTCACACTCTGCAGAGGTTATGCACTTTACCCACACGACATGATCGTCTCTTAGTGCCATGCAATTAACACACTTCCTTTGGTGTGTCGGCAGAGAGATCATGACAAAGCCTTTACAAAGCTACGCCTTAACCCGAGACTACCCATGAGGTTTCAACATTTGAAGGTTAAACCACCACGACAGGGCCCCCTCTTGCGCCATGTGAGTTAATCCGTACACCCGGGACTCACACCGCCAATGGTAGTACCAAGCTAAAACATTACTAATTAATCAGCTAGGCTGTCCCATTCCAGACATGTGGTTGCAAGAGAGACTCAGGTCAAAGGCTTGCAAGGTTAAGTCCTTAAAATGACCAAGGCAAGACTTCCACATACCCGCCAATCTGGCCCACCTTGGCACACCGCTTACCACTTGCCCCAATCTAAATCATTACCACCCCTGGGCTGATTACCAAGCACCACGCCACACCAACATTTCAATCTAGTTGTGTGACCTCCGCCACGACAACTTAATATCACTGTGTGACAACACATGACACACCAATTCATACACATTATTCCATATTCCATTAGTCAAGATTAAGTATCAACATTCTGACACATGTGATGACGTGGCATGGCTAAGCAATCTCTGACGGTCTAACCAGCCCATGTCGATTATCAATATTAACCAACTATTAATTAACCATCCTAGGTTGACAATTAGATCATGGCATACAATGGCAAGGTAGGGTATAGATCAAATTGGTATAATAGCTAAGTCCCAATTTAATTTGAAACAATTGTATAATTGAAATAATATGCAATAGGGTAAAACAAATATAGCAATTTTATAAACATGGGTTCAATATGATCAAAGCACAACTTGCCTTGGAATAGGTCCTGATCTGGTTCTGAACTTGCTCTTGAGTTGTCGGATCTTCCTCCAAGCGTCGCACAATTCAACGCCTACGCTGCATCAAGAAGAAAAGCAAATAAATGCCAAAACAAAGAGCAATTGAACTCCAAAAATCTAATAAAATTCACCATTAAATAGATCTCAATTTTACAAATTTTTAGAAACTGGAATCACTCAAACCCGAGTTACGATGCAAAAGATATAGCCTTTTGAAGTTTGAAATAAATATCAAATCGAAAATCAGAAATTCGGAATTAACAGATTTATTTTTATTTCAAAACGATTTATTGCGTCTATCATGACGCCGGCGTGACGTCACCCTGATTCGAGACCAACCAAACGCTGCCACGTGGCCACCGGTCCATGGACTCGGTCCACGAAACCACCTCTGCCCACCGTGGACACGGTCCACGGCCTCGCGAACTCGGCCGACATCGCCGGCGCATCTGTTGGTCGCAGCCGATCGCGATGCGCGCGCGCCGATCACCGACGCGTGGCAGGATCGGAATCGCCGCGAAGATCGACGGCCTCGGATGATGGCGATAATGGCATCGCGCGGCTCAATCCAAGCGCCCACCTAGATCGAACAGTTAACAACGCTTCATCTCGAAGATGGCGATGCGGCGCGCGATCTCACCGGCAGCAAGAAGATGATGGCGGCGACGGTGCTTACGTGACGATCTGGCGGCGGGAGGCGGCGAGCTAGATGCAATCCGCCCGAGGGTCACAAATCTGGAACCCACACACGGCCCCAGCCGACGACGGCGGCGAACGGCCAAAACCGCTACGGTCTCCTTCACAACTCCGATGAGCTCGCACAAGGAAGAGACGACGACTCGAGCTTCGAGAGCTAGGGCAAAAGGGCGGTGCGACTCGGCCTTCCGATGATGCAGGCTGCTCCTTAAATAGGGGGCTTGGAAGGCATGCGCATGGCGAAGTCGAGACGGTCTCGTGGCGGCGGACTCGGCGGCAACACGAGAAACGACGCGGCCTATCCGTCGCGTACATGTGGCATCAACCGACGGATCACAAGCATCGGGCGATGCGGACAAACCCCGATCGCACGATTAAGATTCATCTAATTTGAGATCGAGCGGCAAGGGTGAGAGGACGGTGATTGGGCGCCAGTAAAGTGGGCCAACACGAATGTAAATGGGCTACGACCCAAACTATTCATGAGGTTTTTAAAAGAGTTTTGATTTAAAATAATTACATAAATTCATTTTATTTATTTCAAGCGATAAAACTATTAGGAAAAATCCAAGAAAAATCTCAAAATACATTGAGACATTCCGGACTCAAATAAAATATTTTTTTCAAAACTTTATTTTAACTTTGCACAGATTTAAATAGATTTGAATAAAAGGGCACTAAACTTGAATTCAAATAAATCCAGAAAAATCCAAATAAATTCCAAAAATCATAAGTGCACATTTAAGCAATAAAATAATATTTGGGCAAATTTTTGGGATGTTACAAACCTCCCTCCTTAATGAGAATCTCGACCGAGATTTCGGGCTAACTAGAGAATAGGTTCGGAAATTCGACTTCAAATCTTCTTCTCTCCCCAAGTGGCTTCACTTTGGAATGATTGCTCCATCAACTCGCAAAAGCGAATAGACTTGTTTCGGTCTTGCGCTCCATAACATCCAAAATTCTGACCGGTTGCTCTTTGTAAGTCAAATCTTCTTGCAGCTCTATTGCATCCAACGGGGTTTGCTCTGTTGGCACTCTGAGACATTTCTTGAGCTGCGACACATGGAATACATCATGCACTCCTGCCAAGGACTGAGGCAACTCTAACTGATACGCTACCTCTCTCGACGGCCGTAATCTTGAACGGACCAATATATCTTGGCGCAAGCTTCCCTTTAACGTGAAATCTTTTAACGCCCTTAAGAGGGGTAACCCTGAGATACACATAATCTTCTGGCTCAAAGCTCAAATCTCGACGACGGTTATCCGCGTAGTTTTTCTCTCCTTGATGTATATCTTCAACCTTTCTCCGATCATTGCGACTTGATTTTCGCTTCCTCGAGGATATCGGCCTGAAACCAAACGCTTCTCTGTTTCATTCCAATTCAACGAGTACGACAAGCACGCCCATACAACGCCTCAAATAGTGACATCTCGCAAGCTAGCTTGATAGCTATTATTGTAATCAACTCACGTATGGCAAACCTTTATCCTACGACGTAGCATAAGCTAGAGCACAAGCTCTCAACATATCCTCTAAAATCTGATTTACTCTTTCAATCGACCATCCGTCACAGTGATATGTCAGATTGAAATTCAAACGAGTCCCCATTGCTTCATACAACTTGTTCCAAAATCTTGAGGTGAATTGGGTACCTCTGTCCGACACAATCTTCTTGGGCACTCCATGCAAGCATACAATCCTTGACATGTACAACTCCGCTAAACGATCTCCCGAATAAGTGGTTTTTACTGGGATAAAATGGGCGACCTTGGTTAGACGATCCACAATAACCCAAATAGAATCGTAACCCCTCTGAGTCTTAGGTAAACCGGTGATAAAGTCCATTCCGATTTCCTCCCACTTCCATTCCGGAATTTTCAACGGCTGCAATAAACCAGCGGGTCTTTGATGCATGGCTTTTACTCTCTGACATACGTCGCATAAAGCAACATGCTCAGCTACTTCATGCTTCATGTTAGACCACCAAAATCTCTCTTTCAAATCCTGGTACATCTTAGCACTTTTTGGATGAATTGAGTACTTGGAATCGTGAGCTTCCTTAAGAATCAATTGTTTCAGTTCCTTTTTATCCGGCACGCAAATTCGGCCTTTGAAAAACATGGTTCCTTGTTCATCCAGAGTGAAGTCTACGGCTAGGCCTTCTTCCTTTTAGCCTTGATCTTAGAAATTTTATTGTCATCTTTCCGCCTTCACTAACTGATCCTCCAAAGGTGGCCTCACTTCGGTCAGACTACCATTCCTTGAACGACTTCCAACCTTAGCTTCAAATTCCTTGCATAGCTCTGGTTGATCCTCCATTGACAACAGATTTGCGCTATGGCTCTTCCGACTCGTAGTATCTCTACCACATTGGCTTTTCCGGGAAGATAAGGAATTCCCACATTATAATCCTTAATTAGCTCTAGCCCCTTCATTGCCTCATATTCAGATCCGCTTGAGTGAAAATGTATTTGTGCTCTTATGGTCTCAGATATATCTCACATCTATTTCCTATGAGATAATGACGCCATATCTTCAAAGCATGCACTACGGTAGCTAACTCCAAATCATGCGTTGGATAATTCACTTCATGCGGTCTTAATCGCCTCGACGCATAAGCAACGACTTTGCCTTCTTGCATTAACACGCATCCCAAGCCTTGCTTTGAAGCATCGCAATAAATATCAAATCCATTCGCATATCCGCAACACTAACACGGGGCGTCGTCAAAACGCTTCCTTAATCACGTAAAACTCTTTTGCAATCGCGGCGCCCATGCAAACTTCTTCTCCTAATTGCCTAAGCGGTCTCGGTTGCTCACGTAACATCACTTTTGGTTGATCCACGATAACTCCTTTGGCGGTCATCTCATGACAAGAAATTCAACTTTCTCCTTCCAAAAGTCACATTTGCTAAACTTAGCATACAACCATTAGTCTAGCAACCTTCCAAAACTAATCCCAACTTGTTCCGCATACTTTCCTTTTGACTTGAAGTAAACAAAACATCCCACTTATACACCATAACAACTTGACCAAATTTCCCATGGAACTCCATTTGTCATGTTCATAAATTCAGAATGGCTTTGATCATTGTAGCAGATATAATGTAAACTCACACTCACTCATAATGCTTAGAAAACTCGACCTAAGAACATTCTCTGCATGCATTCTCAATCGATGATAACTTGATCAAGATCTCTCCTTGAGAACACTCCACCCTTTTGACTGATCAAACCAATTACGATCCCGGCAAATAATACTTACCCTTTGATCATCACCTCATTAAACTCTCGACAGTCGATACACATTCCTGAGCTCCTATTTTTAAACAGGTGCTCCCTATGGTGACAAATTGGTTCTAGCGAACCACCTTTCTAGCAACTCTTCGGTCTGCTTCTTCATCTCAACTAGCTCATCAATAGGCATTCGATGAGGTCTCTTTACTTTTGGCGTTGTACCAGGGACTAACTCCATCACACACTTGATCTCTCGATCTGGTGGGATTCTTCTAAACACATCTTGATACTCTCAACAATCGATACCTCTTCAAAGTCGACAACTTCCACACTATTGACCTTCCGCTGACCAACACGAACTGTAGTCATTTGAAATTCCATTTTCCCGCTTTCAGGGCTTTTAGCGGACACAATTCTTTGACCAAACTCCAGGACAGCCTTATGTCCGGACGACCAATTCATTTCAGGAGTAGCATCTCAGGTTTGATATCCAATATCGCTCGCTAGAAACTTTTCTCCAACTTAACTCCATCACATTCTAGGTTAGATCAGGCAATAGTGTACTTTCTGACCATGATAATTCCTAAAGTCGACAATCTTTACAAACACCATCGGCTCGATCATCGTTGCACACGCAACATCTTCAAGTGAACCGTCAACATAGGGAATACTCGAAACATCCTTTATCATTAATGCTTTTATTCCAACACTTCGCATATCAACCTTTCAACCATCTTTACTTTATTTATTTAGGCACGAAAATCTTTACATGGAATTCATCTCTAGTCACCTTTCTTTACAAACGAGGGTATGACACTTGCATAGGCTAAAATCATCGCTCTAAATTTCCTCGATTAGCATTGGCGTTGAAGTTTTGACCGAAATGCAATCGAGATTGACTTGAACTGGCGTGTTTACTTTCTTCGAGGGCAATTATTGGCAAAGTGCCCGCTTGTTACAGTATGGCAAAGCTTAGGGCCACCTCTCTTCCCGAGCATTCATCGACTGTGCGGTGTCTTTATTCGCACGCTCTTCTTCAATTGATTCTTTGCACAAACCTCTCTTGCAACCTTATTGCTCGCTTGGCGTTATGAACTTGACTAAGGTAACTTCCGGAAGGACCGCGTCCTCAGTAGGAGACTCTAGATTCTTTCGCGGGCATTTCTTAACAAAATGGCCTTCCTCATGACAGTAGTAGCACAAACGTTTTGCTGTTGTGCCTTCTCTGGGTGCAGCTACATGCACATTATTGTCTTCCGTGGCGCCATGACCGGGTTGCTTCGTAGGGCATTTTCTAGACCAATGGCCTTCTTCATCACACAGGAAACATGCTGTTGGTGACTGCCAATTACTTCTTTCTTGATGAGGGCCAACAGGATTAAGGTATTGTGTCCTTAGCTCTTCGAGCGGCATCTCTTTTGCAACTGACGTTCCGCCTCCTCTTGACGACTCTTGAGCAACTACGGCTCGAAGATTCTTTCGCTGATGCTGAATTACAGCGGTAACTATTGGGTCCAGAGGACATTGAGCTGGACCATGATCTCGGCCTTAACAAAGGTAACATGTGGTGTCACTCATAGGACATTCTCCCAGAGAATGACTTCCTTCACAGCTGGAGCAATTAATCGCATGCTCGTCAGCGGTATGTCCTATTTCTCCACAACGAATGCATGCATGATCCTCTGACTTGTTTGGTTGACAGCACTTCAGAGAGCAACTCTTAGATGTTGAACAAGGTGTAAGGATAATATTATGCTCCGTATTTATCGTGACCATACTGTCTCCAGGTGAGGCAAAGAGATTACGAAAAGCAACAACAAATTCATTCCAAGTGATATTCGCGGGGCTTCATGAATAAGACAATATTTCTTCCACCATTCAAAGAATGATTCCTTGTAACTGATAAGAAGCATACAGGACTTTCTCATCGCCTTCACACTGAGCAATGAGCAGCTTCCTCTCCATGGTCTTGAGCCAATCATCTGCTTCCGATGGTAATACATTTCCTGAAAACACCGCGGACGAGTCCTTATGAATTCGATAACCTTGAGTAGGGACGGAAATCATTGGTAGCGACTTGGGACACTTGGTTGACATTGGCTAGGTCGGTCATATTCGTGATCCGCTTCATCATTGCATGCATCCACCGAGTCCGAGCAACAAGAACTCTTTGAAATTCGTGATATCCATCTCAGATCGACGGTTGAAGAACTAAACCACTATTGAGATTCTCCTTGGATTGATTTTCACGCCATCGATTATGTTGTTTCCACGAATCAACCCTCTGCTGATTGCTTCACTTGGAATAGGAAGAGGGAAATAGCATAGGTAAGAAGGTGAATCCTAAAGTAGGGGGATAGGTTTAACCCAATAACTTAAGCAAACAAAGATTAATAACTTGGTATGGTTGCTTATATAAGCCTAAAAGCTCGCAACACATAACTCGCACACTCAAGAATCAAGGAAAAACCAATTCAACCTATACACACAAAACTACCGCCTACAAGGGTAACACTTCTATCTTAAGCTTAACGCGACTCCCACACATGAGTCTCAACTGCTACTCAAGCATAGGTCTTTAACTTCGAACACTTCACCGATCTACTCCTTCCTTGAGCTCGATGATTCCTCCTTCTAGATCTTCGTGGTTGATAAATGAACATTTGATGCTTTCTTCTATGATGTGGCACGCCAACTACCAAGACAACTCGTAAGGTTTTTAACTCGATCCAAAGAAGGGAGAGAGAAAGAAATTCAGCAGGGAAAAGAGAGAAATTTTGACGAGGAAGGAATAGAAGAATAAGATAAGTTAAGAACATATTATTCTTCCAAGTTAATTCTTTTCTTTTAGAAAATAATTTTGGAGTTCCTATAGAGACGACTGGACTATCTAGGGTCAAGGCCTACAGATCAAGATGGCTCGATACCACTTCGTCGGGACCGAATATGCAAATCTGGACCCTCCGTATATCGCACTTAGTCCAGATGACGCTAGTGCACACAAAGCTCAACATCAGAAATATCACAATCATACATAGCGGAAATATTATGAAAGACATCATATGATACATACTACTAGTTGAATGACCTTAGGGTCCACTTACATGACTACGCCGCAAGGTCGAACAACATATTAAATCATGCAATGAATGAAAACGTAGACAACCCTCAAGATACCACAGTAACTCGACAAGGCTTGCGCCTAAACATTCGCCTCCTCCTCGAATCTTTCCTCCAAAGATTGATCTAGACTCTTCAACTGTGAGGTTTTTGTTGGCAAGGGTGAGTACTTAAAGCACTCAACAAGTTGTGCATGTAATGCAATTCTATGTATCTATATGCAAGGTTTATTCCAATGGATAGGCTATCATGGCTATTTTGCAATAAGCAAGATTTATAAACAAGTATAATAGATAAATTACAAAGATCAGAAACAAATAACTATAATAAATAGATTCAATATTTCTCAAGTAAACCAAGTTTCCAATCCTAAATCAAGTTCCAACCTTCCATATGGCAATCCCGCCATCCCAACCAAATTGTCCATTTAATTAAGCTAACCCTTAATCAGAATTCCCGAGCATTGCTCAATACATGAAACACGGCTATTCAATAGATTCACACTCTGCAGAGGTTATGCACTTTACCCACACGACATGATCGCCTCTTAGTGCCATGCAATTAACACACTTCCTTTGGTGTGTCGCAGAGAGATCATGACAAAGCCTTTACAAAGCTCGCTTAACCCAAGATTACCCACGAGGTTTCAACATCAAGGGTTAAACCACCACGACAGGGCCCCCTCTTGCGCCATGTGTGTTAATCCGTACACCCGGACTCACACCGCCAATGGTAGTACCAAGCTAAAACATTACTAATTAATCACCTAGGCTGTCCCATTCCGCATATGTTGTTGCAAGAGAGACTCAGTCAAAGGCTTGCAAGGTTAAGTCCTTAAAATGACCAAGGCAAGACTTCCACATACCCCGCCAATCCTCGCCCACCTTGGCACACCGCCTCTACCACTTGCCCCAATCTAAATCATTACCACCCCTGCTTGATTACCAAGCACCACGTGCCACCAACATTTCAATCTAGTTGTGTGACCTCCTCGCCACGACAACTTAATATCACTGTGTGACAACACATGACACACCAATTCATACACATTATTCCATATTCCATTAGTCAAGATTAAGTATCAACATTCGGACACATGTGATGACGTGGCATGGCTAAGCAATCTACGACGGTCTAACCAGCCCATGTCGATTATCAATATTAACCAACTATTAATTAACTATCCTAGGTTGACAATTAGATCATGGCATATAATGGCAAGGTAGGGTATAGATCAAATTGGTATAATAGCTAAGTCCCAATTTAATTTGAAACAATTGTATAATTGAAATAATATGCAATAGGGTAAAACAAATATAGCAATTTTATAAACATGGGTTCAATATGATCAAAGCACAACTTGCCTTGGAATAGGTCCTGATCTGGTTCTCGAACTTGCTCTTGAGTTCTCGGATCTTCCTCGGCGTCGCACAATTCAACGTCTCACGCTGCATCAAGAAGAAAAGCAAATAAATGCCAAAAAAAAGAGCAATTGAACTCCAAAAATCTAATAAAATTCACCATTAAATATATCTCAATTTTACAAATTTTTAGAAACTGGAATCACTCAAATCCGAGTTACGATGCAAAAGATATAGCCTTTGAAGTTTGAAATAAATCTCAAATCGAAAATCAGAAATTCGGAATTAATGATTTATTTTTATTTCGAAAACGATTTATTGCGTCATCATGACGCCGGCGTGACGTCAGCCTGATTCGTACCAACCAACGCGCCACACGTGGCCACCGGTCCATGGACTCGGTGCACGGAACCACCTTCGCCCACCGTGGACACGGTCCACGCCGCCGCAACTCGGCCGACACGCCGGTCGCATCGCGTTGGTGCGGCACCGCATGCGATGCGGCGCGCTCGATCACCGACGCTGGCGAGGATCGAACCGCCGCGAAGATCGAGACGGCCTCGGATGATGGCGATAACAATGATCGCGGCTCAATCCAAGCGCCCACCCTAGATCGAACGGTTAACAACGCTTCATCTCAAGATGGCGATGCGGCGCGCAGCCTCACCGGCAAATAAGAAGATGATGGCGGCGACGGTGCTTTTGTGACGATCCGCGGCAGGAGGCGCGAGCTAGATGCAATCCAGCCGAGGGTCACAACTGAATCCACACAGCTCGGTCCCAAGACGACGGCGGCGAACGGCCAAAACCCGCGACGGTCTCCTTCACAACTCCGATGAGTTCGCACGGGAAGAGACGACGACTCGAGCTTCGAGCTAGGGCAAAAGGCGGCGCGACTCGGCCTTCACGATGCAATGTAGCTGCTCCTTAAATAGGGGCTTGGGAAGGCATGCGCAGCTGTGTAAGTCGGAGACGGTCTCGTGGCGGCGCGAACTCCGGCAAGAACATGGAGAAACGACGCTCTTATCCCGCGCGTACGCGGCATCAACCGACGGATCACAAGCATCGCCGATGCGACAAACCCCGATCGCACGATTAAGATTCATCTACCGAGATCGGCGGCAAGGAGAGAGGAGACGGGCCGATTGGGCCTCACGAAAAGTGGGCCGACCAAGAATGTAAATGGGCTACGACCCAAACTATTCATGAGGTTTTTAAAAGAGTTTTGATTTAAAATAATTACATAAATTCATTTCATTTATTTCAAGCGATAAAACTATTAGGAAAAATCCAAGAAAAATCTCAAAAATACTTTGAGACATTCCGGACTCAAATAAAATATTTTTTCAAAACTTTATTTTAACTTTGCACAGATTTAAATAGATTTGAATAAAGGGCACTAAACTTGAATTTAAATAAATCCAAAAATCCAAATAAATTCAGAAAATCATAAGTGCACATTTAAGCAATAAAATAACATTTGGGCAAATTTTGGGATGTTACAAACCTCCCCCTTAATGTAATCTCAATTCAGAGATTTCGGGCTAACTAGAGAATAGGTTCGAAAATTCGACTTCAAATCTTTTGGAATTAGTTTTGTTGCTCGAAATGGTGTCTTTTGGAGAAAGAGTTTCTTTCAAAAGAAATCAGTAGGAGTGATGTGTATCTTGATGAAGTTCGAGAATCACATGAATATGTTCGCTACCATCAACCTTCACAAGATGTACAAAGTGTTGTACAACCTGTGGAAGAGACTCTAGCCCCACGTAGGTCGGGAGGCCACGCCATGTACCTATAAGATATGGGAGTGACATATTATTGTTGGACAATGATGAGCCCACGACTTATGAAGAAGCAATGATGGACCCAAACTCAAAAATGGCTTGAAGCCATGAGATCCAAATTCAATCCATGCATGACAATCAAGTTTGGAACTTGGTCGACTCTCCGATGGTGTAAAACCATTGAGTGCAAATGGATTTTCAAGAAAAAGATAGACGTAGATGGAAATGTTCAGATCTATAAGGCACGGTTGGTGGCAAAGGGTTTCAAACAAGTTCAAGGAGTTGACTATGATGAAACTTTTCACCCAGTAGCCATGCTCAAGTCCGTCCGGATCATTTTAGCTATTGTCGCATATTTTGATTATGAAATATGGCGATGGATGTCAAAACAAAGATTCCTTAATGGGAATCTTTCGAGGATGTATACATGATACAACCTGAAGGTTTTGTTGATCCTAAATATGCTAAAAGGGTATGCAAGCTTCAAAGATCCATTTATGGGTTAAAGCAAGCATCTCGGAGTTGGAAAATCTGTTTTGATGAAGTAGTCAAAGGTTTTGACTTTATCAAAATGAAGAAGAGCCTTGTGTTTACAAGAAGGCTAGTGGGAGCGCACTTGTATTTCGATTTTGTATGTGGATGACATATTATTGATCGGGAATGACATTCCTATGCTTGAAGATGTTAAGACTTCATTGAAAAGGAGTTTCTCAATGAAGGACTTGGGAGAAGCATGCTATATCTTGGGCATAAAAATCTATAGAGATAGATTGAAAAGGTTAATTGATTAAGTCAGAAACGACATTGACAAGATATTGAAAAGGTTCAATATGCATGAATCCAAGAGAGGTTTCATGCCAATGTCACATGGCATCGGCCTGCAAGAATCGGTGTCCTTCGACATCCGATGAGCGAGACAGATGAGCAAGATTCCATATGCTTCACTATTGGGTCTATTATGTATGCCATGGTCCTGCATAAGCCCGATGTCTCATATGCTCTAAGTGTCACGAGCGTATACCAAGCGGATCCTCGTGATGGTCATTGGATAGCCGTAAAAATATCTCAAGTACTTGAGAAGAACTAAGGGTATGTTCCTTGTTTTTGGAGGTGAGGAAGATCTGCTGCAAAGGGTTACACCGATGCAAGCTTCCAAACCGACAAAGATGATTTTCTATCGCAATCCGGGTTTGTGTTTACACTTAATGGAGGAGCAGTGGTGGAAGAGTTCCAAGCAAAACACGGTGGCCGACTCTACGGCTGCAGTGGAGTACATTGCGCTCGGAGGCCGCAAAGAAGCTGTGGATTAAGAAGTTTATCACAGCTTGGTGTGTCGCTAGTGCCTCTAGTCCAATGGACATCTATAGTGATAATAGTGGTGCCATTGCACAAGCAAAAGAGCCTAGATCACATCGTAAGTCTAAACACATATCCGCCGCTTTCACCTTATTCGCGAGATTGTGGATAGAGGTGACGTGAGAATATGCAAAGTACATACGAAGCCAATGTGGCCGATCCGCTGACAAAGCCAACGCCACGACCCTAAGCATGAGGCGCACACAAGGTCTATTGGTATTAGATACTTAATTGATTGACTCAAGTGCAAGTGGAGATTGTTAGTGTTATGCCCTTGAGGCAATCATTTAAATGATTGTAACATGACTATGTTTATGAATAATAATATGATTATTGGTCCAATGAATGTATATCATTGTATTGATCAACAAGTATGTGACTTGCTTATGAAGCTCTTTACTTAATGATGTAATTCGATAAATATCTCGATCGGATATCATCGATAGGACAACGATGAATAGATCAAGACATGTAGTGATCGATGATCATGCTTCATAGATCATGGGATATGGAGATATCATCTATACATTGTGGACGCATGTTGAAGAACATGGGTTAGATAGACCCGCAATGGGACAACGCGAGAATGTTTCATTCTTATGTGTCATCGCTGTATCTCATACCTAGTAGATGTATGATCCTTAGATTTGAGATTGTCATATTCCCTACATGTGTAATAGTTTTCCTTGGGGCTATCAAACACTACTTCCTAACCGGATAGTTATAAAGGTAGCTTTCATGTTTACTATGAAACGTGCGAGGGAAGTGAGCAAATAAGATGGAATTTGCCACTCCAATGAAACGGAGATATATGACAAGGCCACTCGTGTGATATGATTAAGGAAGTGCATGGCCATGCCGTGATTGAGGAGTCAATCACAACTTATTAATATATCACGGATACGAGAGATGGATTGAATCATCAAAGGATGACATGCTTCTCGCTTGAGATCAATCTTCATATACTTGGCAAAGGGATTATTACATGAGTACTTTTGATAGGTTCTCATCCGATTTGATCATAGTATGTTTGGGAGTTGGCATACTTTGCAAGAAGCCACTACCAACTATTGGATTGAAAAGGAGTTTTCGAATCCATGTCCAAACGTATGTGAACCTCGCAGGTCACACACTTAATGGTGGGACGCATTAATTTGGATTGATCCGTAATTAATGAACTCGTGGGCTTAGCACGATGGGCCCTAGTTTAGGTTTCATCTCGTGGCTATATAAGGAGGGAGGAGGGAGGGCGCAGGTGTGCTTTCCACGGTTTAGGAGTGATTCACTCAAACCCTAGCCTACTCCTCTCGCCCCTCGCCGAGCGACTGTGTGCTTGCACACCGACGCACGACGCTCCATCTCCGGACGTGTGGACTCATCGCGGTGACGCTGCGATCGATCGGGCGTGGGAGGACGATCCACGGCAGGCGAGGACGATCCACTACATCGACGCAACAATCGCGCGGCGAGAACGATCCACTACATCGACGCGCGGGATTCCGCAATCGCGCGCCTAGTGGTAATCTTATCTATGATCCTTCTTGCGAGTAGCTTTACGTTACGCAGAGATTTTTTTGTGCTAGCGTAGCATACCGCGTTCTCTCTTCAAAGGGTATCGAGCCATCTCGTATAGTTTTGTGATCTCGATGTTGCACATATGATGTGTAAGGTTAGTAGATTGATCTATTACATGTTCACCAGTTCATGTGATGAATTGGTGACGGCGCCATCGATGAGATCGATCGGTTTAGGGTTTGAGAAAGTGCAAACCGACTCAATCTTGATTTGGGTGAGTCCGCTCATCGTGCGACGTTACCCTTACCGGCCGGGTTACCGCCATCGTGGTTTCAAACGATCCATATGGGACCAAGCCAATCGATTGAGTTGGATTGGGTCAATCTGTTGATCCATGGTAAGCGCAAATAGATTCAATATTGATTTGGGTGAGTCCGTTCATGGTACGACGTTACCCTTACCGGTCGGGTTACCGCCATCAGGGTTTCTGAAACGTGTCCATATGGGACCAAGCCAATCATGTTAGATCGGATTGGGTCAATCTGGTTGATCCGTGGAAATTTTGAGGGTGTTTTCCAATGTCAGAAGACATGCCTCTAAAAAAATTTCCAAGGGCGCTGCTCCTCGGACCCCGGAGTCGTAGGGTTGCTTTTGTTTAACTCGTTTTTGTAGGGAATTATGTGAAATGGTATGGCCTATGTGTATGTGATGCATGTAATTTCCATATGGCCTGCGTGCCGTGTCAAGCCATAAGGCTATTTAAATTGTATAACGACCTGCGTGTCGACTTGTGATGCTTCAAACCCTCATGTAAAATTCATTATCAAAAGTTGTAAGGAGTTGCATCCATAATGATGAAGACGATGGTATCAAGCAAGATGGCTAGGTGAACAAACCAAGCAAGATGGCTAGGTGAACAAACAAGCATGATGATGGAGATCTTAATGCTAAGGGCCATGCTATTTCACAGCTTATTTTGATTTTCTGTGGATGTGTGTTTAATCCTTGCTATTTTCTTTATGCTCATTGCATGTGATGCCATGTTCATAGTAATCTTTGTTCATCCCTATAGTTAAAAATTTTAAATCAAATTGTCCATCCAATTGTTGCACCTATCAAGAATTTAGATCGTTATTGATATGACTGCCAAAGTAGTATATCAATGGCAATCTCAATAGATGATAGGGATGTGTTGGACACATCACGCATAACAATGGTAGATTTAATCAAGCTATCAAAACGGTTTTGGGCTTGAGGACATAAGTGGTTGGGATTTGATTTCAGAATGAAGGAACCTATACAAGACAAGTGGTGTCTAGGAAAACACACATGAGGCAGTGTTTCTTAATTGGCACCCGAATACGGGAAGTGCTCCTCCTCATGTGAGCCCTTGGGGCATTGACTCGCCATGAGTCAAGTTGATGGAGGCATTCATTACTTGTTTTCATACTCAACAAACAAGAGTTACATATGATGTAATTAGCAAAGGTGTTGCTTACCTATGTCATTAAATTTCTAGCATGATGCCAAAGCTCACTAGTGTTTGATGAATATGGATCTTGAATACTCACTATGTGTCTATAAAAGGGACATAAAATAGAAGTGTCTTTAATTAAAAGTTTAATATAAACATAGTGCTTAGAATCTTTGCATGTTTTTGTTGTAGTTCAATGGCACCTTCTCCTACTCCCTGCTACACTGGTTTTGCTTTGAGATCGGTTTTGGAAAGGAAAAACTGAATGGAACTAATTTTGTTGATTGATATCGCAACTCGAGAATTGTTCTCAAGCATGAAAAGAAGGACTATGTTCTAGAGAATCCAATTCTCGATGAACCACCAAAATGCTCTCGCAATTTGAAGGTTGAATATGAAAAGCATGTTAATGCTTCTCAGAGGTCACCGTCTCATGCTAGTCACCATGGACTCGAGCTCCAAAAGCAATATGAGGACCGTGATGCTTACAATATGATTGTGGGCTTGAAGGGCATGTTTGGGAATCAAGCAAGAGCTGAGAGGTATGGTATCTCAAAGCTTTTATTTGCTTCTAAGCTGGTTGAAGGCAGTCCACCACCTCATGTGATCAAGATGATTGGTTACATTGGGAGATTGGAAAACTTGAGTTTCCCATAGCCTCGGTTTGGCCACAGATGTTATTCTCCGTCTACGCCTCAGAGCTTTGAGCCATTCATTATGAATTTTCATATGAATAGCATAGAGAAGAGCCTAACCGAGCAACATGGGATGCTCAAGGCTGCCGAGGAAAGCATTAAGAAAAAACCCAATCATGTGATTTTGGTTCAAAAACAACCGCTTTCAAAAAGAGGAAGGCTAAGGTGGGGACGGGAAAGAGCAAGGGCAAGGGCAAGGGCAAGGCTCAAGATGAGATCGCAAGCCTCAAAACTAAGCTTCGTGCTTAAAGTTGGCCTCAACCCGATACCCAATGCTTCTATTGCAAGAAATCGTGGCATTGGAAACGGAATCTAAAAGTACTGCAGATAAGAAGAATGGAAATGTGGTTTCCACTTCGTGTATTAATGTTATAGAAATTAATCTTGCTACTTCTTCACTCAGCTCATGGGTATATGATACCGGTTCTGTTGCTCACATTTGCAATTCGCAGCGGGGCTGATAAAGAGTAGAGACTTGGCAAAAGGAGAAGTGGATCTTCGCGTGGGGAATAAAGCAAGAGTTGCTTGGTCTTGCTGGCTACATACCCATTGCATTTGCCTTCGTGATTAGTTTTAGAACTTAATAATTGTTATTTTGTTCCATCTTTGAGTAGAAACATTATTTCATCTTCTTGTTTGGAACATGAAGGTTATGATTTTAATAAAGAACTTTGTTTGTTCGATATTTTTGAATGATATGTATTATGGTCGCTGCCCCATGGTGGATGGGTTGTACGCCCTGAACTCAAGAAAACATGTCTATAATATTAATGTAAAAAGGCATCGCCTAATGATTTGAACCCTACCTTTTGTGGCATTGTCGCTAGGTCATATAAATGAGAAGCGCATGAAGAAGCTCCATGGTGATGGACTTCTAACCTCATTTGATTTTGAATCATTTGAAACATGTGAATCTTGTTTACTTGGCAAGATGACAAAAGCCCTTTCACAGGTTTTAGTGAGAGCAAGTGAATTATTGGCCCTAGTACATACAGATGTATGTGGACCAATGAGCTTGATCGCTAGGGGTGGGTTTCAGATTTTGTAACTTTTACCGATGACTTCAGAGATATGGATATATCTATTTAATGAGGTATAAATCAAACTTTTGAAAGGTTCAAAGAGTTTCGAACGAAGTACAAAATCAACTTGGCAAAACAATAAAACACTTACGATCCGATCGTGGTGGTGAATACTTGAGCAAAGAGTTTGGTGATCATCTAAAGCAATGTGGAATCTTTCCAAGAACTTACTCCGCCAGAACGCCTCAATGGAATGGCGTGTCCGAACGACGAATCGAACTTTATTAGATATGGTTCGGCCAATGATCACCAAACAGATCTCGCCATTATCCTTCCGTGGTTTCGCTTCTAGAGACAATGCTCATTTTGAATAGGGTCCCATCAAAATCCGTTGAGAAGACTGTAACATCCCAAAATTTGGCTTAATTAAGTTTTTATTACTTAAATGTGCATTTGTGATTTTCTAGAATTTATTTGGATTTTTCTGGAATTATTTGAATTAATTTGAAATCAAGTTTATTGCCTTTATTCAAATCTATTTTAATCTGTGCAAAGTTAAAATAAAGTTTTGCCAAAAATATTTTATTTGAGTCCGTAATGTCTCAAAGTATTTTTGAGATTTTTCTTGGATTTTTCCTAATAGTTTTATTGCTCAAACAAATAAAATGAATTTCTTCAATTATTTTAAATAAGAAATCTGTTAAAGTCTTAGAATAAAGTTGGGCCGAGCCCAACACTCATACGCGAAAGCCGCGTCGGTGCGGCCAAATCCAGCCCGCGCAGCGCAGTGAAGCAAAACCCTAGATCTTGGCCGTATGATCACGATCCGATGGTTTAGAGGAAGCCGCGTGTGAGCCCGCGTTTTGACCGTCAGATCGGGACACGCCGTCGTGCCGTTGTGTTTCGCCTCCGATGCGAACTCTGATTCCGCTTGCCAGAACGACGCCGAACTTCTTCGCCGTGTAGAGCTCTGGACGCCGAGGCTATTTAAGGCGCGGGTAGACCCGAGGTTCTCTGTGAGTCGACGCATCTTTCGCCGACGCCGCCGTCGCCGAGAAGCTCAGAGAAACCGCCGACCTGGCCAAGTAGAACGCCGGAGCCGCCGTGGTTTTGCTCAAGTTCATCGCCGGTTCATCGGCTTTTCGACGCTTCGTCCCAGATCCAACTCGCCGGGGTGTGCCGCGTCGACCAATCCACTTCTTCACGCCGGGAACGCGCCAAACGCCGTCGCCAAGCTTCTTCATCTCCGTGGACTTCTTCGCCGCTTCGCCATTAATCTCGGGTAAGTTTGGGACCGCCGATCCGAGTGAACGGGAGATCGAGCGCGCTGCGCAGTAGCCGCCACCGTTGGATCCGATCAAGACGTGGATGTGCGCCGCGTGTCATGCATCGGCGGGGCGGTACTGCAACCAATTGGATCGGGACGCGTGTCGGGCGCAAGCGCCGAAACGTCGTGGACCAGGTCTGCGGTAGACCAGAGGAGGTCCCGTGGACTCAGTCTATGGACCCGGACGCGTGTCACGCTCTGATTGGCTCAGTCCAGGTCCGCGTTGACGTCATGCTTGCGTCATAAATGTATTTTTCAATTGGAAAATAATCCGATTGGAAATTCTGTGTTGATGACGTCATAAATCGCTTTTTCAGTATAAAGATAAATCTGTTAATTTCGAATTTCTAATTTCTGTATTTTCAGTATTTATTTCAAATTTCAAAAGGCTATATCTTTTGCATCGTAACTCGGATTTGAGTGATTCAAATTTCTAAAAATTTGTAAAATTGAGATATATTTAATGGTGAATTTTATTTGATTTTTGGTGTTCAATTGCTCTCTGTTTTAGCATTTATTTGCTTTTCTTCTTCGGTACGCGTAGACGTTGAATTGTGCGACGCTTCGGAGGAAGATCCAGCAACTCAAGAGCAAGTTCTAGAACCAGATCAGGACCTATTCCAAGGCAAGTTGTGCTTTGATCATGTTGAACCTATGTTTATAAAATTGCTATGTTTGATTTACACTAGTGCATCTATTTCAAATATACAACTGTTTCAAATTAGATTGGGCTTAGGTAATATACCAGATTGATCTATAACCTACCTTGTCATTGTATGCCATGATCCATTGTCACCCTAGATTGGTTAAATATAGTTGGTTAATAATTATAATCAACATTGGAGGATTAGTTCGTATTAGTTGCTTAGTCATGCCACGTCATCACATGTTTCAGAATCATTGATAATTAATCTTGATTAATGGAATATGGAACAATATTATGAACTTGTGTGTCATGTGGGATCACACGATGAGATTGAGTTGTTGTGGCGAGTCTTGTCATGCAACGATGTTGAATTGTTGATGGCACGTGATGCTTGGTAATCAACTGGGTGATAATAACTTAGATCAGGGCAAGTGATAAGGGGCGAGGATGCCAAGGTGGGCCCGATAGGCAGAGGGTATGTGGATGTCTTGCCTTGATCACACTAAGGACTTAACCTTGCAAGCCTTTGACCTGAGTCAATCATGCAACCACATGTTCAGTATGGGCCACCTTAGCCGAGTAATTTGCAATGTCTTAATTTTGGTACTATCGTGACGTGTGAGTTCCCGAGTTATGGTGTAATTCACATGGCGCAAGAGGGGGGCCCTGGTTATGGTTTTCAGACCCACCAGTGTTGAAACCTTAGCGGGTAGTATCCGGTTAAGCCAGAGCATTGTAAAGGCTTTGTTATAATCACTCGCCTTGGTGGTGTTTGGTTGTATCACGTGGGTAAATGTCGGGACCCGGATTTGCAAATCCGAAACCCTCTGTGTATACTACACTAGTCCAGGATCACGCTAGTGCACACAGCGGAAACATAGATGAAATACCATTCCATACAACGAATTAACTAGGAAGAAGCAATTTATTATTAAATAAAGCAAACGACCTTATGGTCATTGTTTACACCATTATGCCTTAAGGGCTTAAGAAACAAATACTATTGCAGCGGAAAAGATAACTTGAACCATTCGACATGCCGCAGGCAATCGTCTGGGGAACGCCTTCCTAATCCACGTAGTCTTCATAGAATTCTTCCTCATGATATTCATTATCTCCTTCAAAGAATCGATCAACAAGGGCATAAAGCCGTGAGTACAAAGGTACTCAAAGAAGTCGTAGGGAATTGATGCAATATATTTATGCACGGCTTGACAAGGATGGCTATATAGTTCATTTGCAGAAAGCAATACTTGATTTGAAATACAATAAATAGATTGAAAGCATATTTATGAAAACATAAATAAATAACTGGTAGATCAAAGATAGACAACAAAACAACAGTGAACTCCCCGTTCACATCCAAACAATTCCACATTCCACATTTTATGAAACACTCTATACCCCGTGTAAAATTCCCGGGCTATGTCCATAACCGCGGATGCGGCTATTCGAATAGTTTTACACTCTGCAGAGGTTGTACAACTTTACCCACAAGACATGAACATCTCTTTGTGCAAACGTTACTAACACACTTCCTTTGGTGTGTCGCAGATATCATGACAAAGCCTTTACAATGCAATCGCCTAAACTCCTAGACGCTCGCTAAGGTTTCGCCCATTAGGGCCCCTCTTGCGCCTTTGCGAATCTACCCGCCCATCCCGAACCCACACCACCAATTGGCGTACTCAAGGCTAGACATTGCAAATTAATCACCTAAGCTGTCCCATTCTAGACATGTGGTAGTACAGTTAGGCCCAGCCAATGGCGCACAAGATTAAGTCCTTAAATTGTCTCAGGCAAGACATCCACATCCCAATGTGCTAGAAAGCACCCCCTTTACTACACGATCACTTGCCCGAGGGAAAACAATTCGTTCAACCAAGACCAATGGCAAACCCCGACATGGCACAACAAATTTTACAACAGTGGCTAACGGCCACGATTCAATATCTCATTAAGTCAAGATTAACATTATTCAACATGTGACATGAATCCCAACGTATATGTAAGCATGTCTAAGCATAGCTACGATAACCCAATGTTGGTATAATGATTATGTCCAACTAGTAATGTCCCAACCTAGGTTTAACAATGGATACATGGCATACAACTAATCAAGGTGGCATAATGTCAACTAGGTATACATCTGCTCCCATTAAATAAGCATTGATACACAAAGTAGCATGCAATTGTATAAAAGTAAATTACTTTTGCAAACATGGGATCAATATGATCAAAGGTTACGACTTGCCTTGCTGATCTAGTGCTGAATCTTGGTCTTCGAAGTCTTCGTTCGCTCCCTCGGAATTAGGGTCTACCGGAAAAGAAGCAAGGAAACCAAATAAATACAAAATAGAGACTCAAACCAGCTCAAAACTGAAAATAAATGGCTCTGGAAGATAGATCTTGATTTTATAAAAATTTAGAAACTTGAATCGCCTCAATCGGAGTTCGTATGAGCGAGAACGGGCCTCCGAAAGATTAAATTCAAACAAAATACAGAAAATCAGAATTTCTGGATTTATTTTTATACGGAAAAAGGATTTATTGCGCAATCGCTGACGTCAGCCGGCTCTCGGTGGACTCGGTCCACGGCACGGGCTCGGTTCACCGGCACCCGCGCCGGCCGACGCGCAGCGCCGACGCTGGCGGCGACTAACGCGCACGTGGCTCGGATGTGGCGCTGACGTTGGCGCTTGCGTCGGCGACACGTGGCGGCAGCGCTGACGGGCCACACGTCACGCATCTGGCGAGAGGCCAGATCGGACGGCCAGAAGCGGGGCGCGAGCGAAGCGATGACGCGGCACGATCCAGCGCGTCGGCTGGCGATCGGATGGTGGAGGTCCTTCAACGGAACGCGAGGGCGAGGCGGCGACGCAACCCACCGGCTGCGGGGAAGAAGACTCGGCAAGCGGCGGAGGCGCGACGGCTCGGACCCGGGACAAGGCGGAACGGGGTGAGTGCGACGCGGGCAATGCAGAGAGACCAACGGCAGCGGCGGAGACGCACCGGCGGCGAAGAACAGGCGGCGGAAAGCTTCGGATGAGGCGGCGGACTCCGGCGAGGTCGTGCGGATGGAGGACGAGGTCTTGGGCGGCGAGAAAGAGGGCAGCAGAGGCGGCGCGGAGAGGCGATCCTCGGGAGGCGGTTTGGCAGCGCTTAAATAGCCTCGGGGAACGCGCAAAGGACACGGCACAGACGCCAAGGCGTGCGGCGGCAGGACTCCGACTCAACGGTGGCTAGGTTTCGAGGGCGCGATTCACCAGAACGCGGGCGCTCAACCGATCCACGCGGCCACGCTTGCTACTGGGTCAAGCGAGCGCGAGCTGGGCCGAGCAGTCGGGCCGAGGCGGGCGGAGTTGGGCCGAGCGGCGAAGGAGCGGAGCGGGCCAGAAGATTCGCCCGGAAGGGTTTTCAGAAATAAAAACCTTTTCCAATTTAATAAAAATCCAGAAATTCGAATAAATGCAAATAATTTCAAATAAATATCAAATAAATTCAGAAAAATCCCCAAAAATACAGAAAAATTCCTTGGAGCACAAGGAACCCAACTAAAACTGAAATTCTTTAGTTTGATGAATAGTTTAGTCAAATTAAATCCTTTCATTTAAGGAAAATTCAAATTAAGCTGGGATTAATTCAAGAAAATGCAAATGGTTTATTTTTGAAATCAACATTCCAAAACTCAATTTTTGGGATGTTACAGTAAAGTGCATAACCTCTGCAGAGTGTGAAACTATTCGGATAGCCGTGCTCGTGGTATTGAGCAATGCTTGGGAATTACAGTTAAGGGTTAGTTTAATTAATTGGACAACTTGGTTGGGATGGCGGAAGGCCATATGGAAGATGAAATTTGACTTAGGATTGGAAACTTGGTTCACTTGAGAAATACAGAATTTATTTACTATTGATAGTTGTTTTACAAGTCTTTACAATCTAAATATTATATTTGTTCATAAATGCTGCTTATTGCAAAATAGCCATGATAGCCTATCCATTGGAATAAGCCTTACATATAGATACATAGAATTGCATTCTCGTGCACAACTTGTTGAGTGCTTAAGTACTCACCCTTGCCAAACAACAATAATCAACAGCTGAAGAATCTACACTGTGTTGGAAGATGAAGTCCAGAAGACACGAGTCATTAGGGTCCGAGCCTTGTCGGTTGCTGTGTGGTGAATCGATGAGTTATCTACGCTTCTACTTTCCGCGCTTAATTACTAGTTATATTTCCATCTTGCCTGCGTGGCTTAATAATGTAAGTCGGTCATAAGATAATACATTTAGCTATATCAATAAATGAACTATTATGCTATTATCGTTGAGTATGATGTGATATGTACCAATGTTGAGCTGTGTGCACTAGCGTTGATCCTGGGACTAGTGCGGTAAACACAGTAGGTTCGAATCAGTGGATTCGGGTCCTTACAGAGGTGGTATCAAAGCATACTGACTGGAGGTCTTGGCCCTAGATAGTGTGGAGGTGTCCTGCGTGAGTCCAAAATTATTTTCTAAAAGAAAATCTAAACTTGACTAATAAAACACTCTCGACTCATCTCATTCTCTACTTCGCCTTTGCTGAATTTACCCGCTTTACTTGCCGCTTCGGAGGAGAACTTATTCAAAGTTCTTGTGAAGCGATGCCGATCGTTCACCTTTGAGGAGTCAACCGTGGCTACGCCATGGAGCCGTGGAGAGTTCTTCGACGCCGAGGCTTCTATCGTCCGCTTTACCGAGGAGGCAATGGTCGCTTAATGGTGTACACCGAGGATTTATTTGTAAGTCGATTATCTACGCCGAGAACGAGGAAGCTAGCAGGCCAATCAACATCTTCGCCGTAAGATTCTCGAACGAGGTTGCAATTCAGAGGTCGCCAACTTGCTCTTCGCTGGTCCGCCGCGACTACGCCGACGAGCTTCACGACTCAGTGTTCCGACTTCACCCAGACGTTCAAGCATGCCGACACCGACGGATCGTGGAGGACGAGTGTGCCGCTGCAGTACACCTTGCGGAGTTCGCCCTTGCCCAGGAGGATCATATGAGAGGTACTACTCAGGAGCTGGAGACTGTGTACGAGGCACTCAGAGTAGCAGAGCAGGAGCTTGAGGTGACCCGTGCTTCAGCCATCGGGATGATCACTGAGCTGGGAGAGGCCCTAGAGGCGGTCGAGGATGAGTTGGAGCGCGTGACTCGAGGAGTTCAGGAGCTAGTTGGAGAGTCCGAGGAGGATCCTGAGGAGCGAGAGTGGGAGCCAGAGGGGAGTGCAGACCCTGTTGTCACAGAGGACCTAGTAGTAGGTCATTAGGATAGGTTCGCTCCTATGCCAGCTCACCCACCGGTGTATGCGCCGGGTCAGCCTCAGCCAGGGTGGCTGGATGAGTGAGTGTCAGCCTTGGAGCTGTGTTGAGACTCGAGTGTGAGTCGCGTCTTTAAGTTAGTCTTTACCTTTTTAGTTGACGTTAAGGTTTCGTGTTTAGTTTGCTTCTTTGTAATGCTGAGTGTGCAGTATGTGTTGCAAAGCTTGTAGGCTTAAATAAGCAGCCATACCAAGAATAATAAAGAATTATTTCAGTTGGGTATAACCTATCTCCCCGCTTTAGAAAGTCTTACTTCTTATCTATGCTACATCTACCTTTCCTAACCCAAGAGGCAATCATCAGATGGTGAATACTCGAGGAAACAACGGTGCTTCAGAAGTGGATCGCGCTGTAATGACAACCCCAACGACGAAGGCAGCCTCAACCACCGCCAGAGACATGCGAGAACTGGGAGCGCGCTTGCAAAGCAGACTAACTAATGCAGACTATGATGCAAAGCAGATGCAAAGAAATGACCAATGTAGCAAAGAACCAACAACATCATGCAGCTCGTAACAACCATGGTGGACCCCGACCTCACTCAAAGCTATCGATTTTATGCGGACTAGGCCACCAACTTTTCGTGGAATGTGAACCCTTTGGAAGCCGATGATTGGCTTAGGACTATTGAGAAGAAGCTACACATCACTCAAGGTGAGGGCAATGAGAAGGTGCTCTACGCCTCATCAACTTGAAGGAACCGCCGCAGAATGGTGGGAGAATTATCGTGCGCCATGGAGCCCCACAAGAGATCACCCGGGAGGAGTTTACTACCGCTTCCGCCAAAGATCATGTCCCGGAGGGAATGATGGATCTTAAGAAGGAAGAGTTCGTGGCTCAAACAAGGAGGCCAACTAGTGTCCGAATACCAATAAATTTACTCGCTTAGCTCGCTATGCCCTCAAGACGAGCGACAGATAAAGCTAGGCGCCTCGCTTTCATGAAGGGACTGAATTCAGATCGCAGTGGGACCGATCACCCACAATTTTCCGCACTTTCGTGAGCTAGTGAACAAGGCTTTGATCCTAGAAGATAAGCGCAAAGAGCTGGGTGAGAACCGTAGCGCTTAATGACTAATCGTGGTGGACGCCCAAACCATCTACGCTTGAGGATGTCACCACAAAGAGCTTTGCTAGATTCCAACCACCACCGTGAACAAGACATCAACCCCGCACCTCGCCCTACCAATCGAACTTTCAGACGCCAAAGACAGGCAACAATGCACCAGAGGGAATCAACGATCAGTCAAAGTGAAGAGATGCTACACATGCAATGAGCCAGGCACTTTTCTAATAGGTGTCCACGTAAGGGAGGCATTACACCGCCTGCTTCAACTTGGGAACAACACCGCCAAGGCACCAACCTCGGAGGAAATCGTGCGCGCAGTCAAACCGAGCAACCCCGCAATCAACAAAGGCGCTAAGGATCAACCACATCACCGCGGATGGAGCTCAAGAGGCTATAGACGCCGTGATCGGGTAAGTTTCGTCAACTCGACTGCCATAGCTTTGTTTGATTCTCGAGCTTAGATTCGTTTGTTTCTCAAAGTTTCGCAACCAAGAATGGATTTAAAGTGGTGAATCTTAAGTGTGTGCTCTTAGTCCAAGCCCCGTGATCCGAGCTTACATCTAGCCTTGGGTGTTTGGGAGCTAAGTTGCTTATGGATGGGATAGAATTTCTAGCTTAATCTTATCTTGATAGATGCACAATCCCTAGACGCCATCCTTGGAATGGATTGGCTATCTAAGCATAAGGTCGTTTTGGATTGTGGCCAAGGATCGTGAACTTTGGAAGGCCCTAGTGGCAAGAAAGTAGAATTTCAAGCAACCGCAGCTCGTGATGGGCGCTTAGTGGTCAACAGCGTGAAAGCCACCAAAGATGGAAGATGTGCCATGAGTCGAGAATACCCGACGTGTTTCCGAAGATCTACCAGATTGCCACCGGATCGCGATATCGAGTTTGTCATTGAATTAGCACTGTGACAAGACCGATATCAAAGAGACCATATCGGATGCCTACCGACGAGTTAGTGGAAATGAAGAAGCGCATTGAGGAACCGCAAGAAAAAGGTTTCATTAGACCTAGTTCATCGCCGTGGGAGCCCCGGTTTTGTTTGTTCGTAAAAAGGACGGAAGTCTTAGAATGTGCATCGATTATCGAGCACTGAATGAAGTAACGATCAAGAATAAGTATCCGCTGCTCAGATCGATGACTTATTTGATCGCTTAAGAGGAGCTGGAGTTTTCTCCAAGATAGATCTTCGCTCGATACCATCGCTTGAAGATCCGAGCGAGGATGTGCCTAAGACTGCTTTTCTACGCGATATGGACATTATGAGTTCACAAATCATGTCATTTGATTGACGAATGCCCTGCATATTTCATGAACATGATGAATAAGGTTTTCATGGAATATTTCGATAAGTTCGTTGTAGTCTTGATAGACGATATCTTGGTTTACTCGAAGACTGAGGAAGAGCATGCAGAACATCTGAGGATGGTTCTAGAGAGACTACGAGAGCATCATCTGTATGCTAAGTTTAGCAAGTGTGAATTCTGGAAGGAGAAAGTTGAATTCTTGGGTCATGTAATGACTACTAAAGGAGTTGCGCTTGACCCGAAAGAAAGTGGATGCAATGTTGCATTGGGAGCAACCAAGTCTCATACTCAGATCCGTAGTTTTCTGGGAATGGCGGGATACTACCATCGGTTCATAGAAGGATTCTCGACAATTGCTAAACCCCTGACGCAGTTGTTGAAGAAGGAAAAGAAGTTTGCATGGACGCCAGAGTGCGAGAAAAGCTTTATGGAATTAAAGAAGCATTTAACGACAGCCCCCGTATTAGTGTTGCCAGATGTGCAGAATGGATTTGATATTTATTGCGATACTTCAAAGCAAGGCTTGGGATGCGTGTTAATGCAAGAAGGCAAAGTCGTTGCTTATGCGCCGAGACGCTTAAGACCGCATGAAGTGAACTACCCAACGATGATTTGGAGTTAGTGTCAGAGTGCATGCCATGAAGATATGGCGCCATTATCTCATAGGAAATAGATGTGAGATATATACGCACCATAAGAGCTCAAATACATATTCACTCAAGCAGATCTCAATATGAGACAAATAAGATGGCTAGAGCTAATTAAGGATTATAATGTGGAATTCATTATCATCCCGAAAGCCAATGTGGTAGCGTATGCTTTGAGTCGAAGAGCCATAGCGCAAATACGCTAACAATGGAGGATCAACCGTAACTATGCAAGGAATTTCGTAAACTAAGGTTGGAAGTCGTTCGCAAGGAATGGTAGTCAGACCGAAGTGAAGCCAACACCGGAGGATCGATTAGTGAAGGCCGAAAGATGACGATAAAATTTCTAAGATCAAGGCTAAAAGGAAGAAGGCCTAGCCGTAGATTTCACTGATGAGCAAGGAACCATGTTTTTCAAAGGCCAATTTGTGTACCGGATAAAAGGGAACTAAAACAATGATTCTTGAGGAAGCTCACGATTCGAAGTACTCGATTCATCCAGGAAGTGCCAAGATGTACCAGGATTTGAAAGAGAGATTTTGGTGGCCTAACATGAAGCGTGAAGTAGCCGAGCATGTTGCTTTATGCGACGATGTCGAGAGTAAAAGCCGTGCATCAAAGACCATTGGTTTATTGCAGTAGCTGAAAATTCTTAATGGAAGTGGGAGGAAATCAGAATGGATTTTATCACCGGTTTACCTAATACTCAGAGAGGTTACGATTCCATTTGGGTTATTGTGGATCGTCTAACCAAGGTCGCCCATTTTATCCTAGTAAAGATCACTTACTCGGGAGATCGTTTAGCGGAGTTGTACATGTTAAGGATTGTATGCTTGCATGGAGTGCCCAAGAAGATTGTGTCGGACAGAGGAACCCAATTTACCTCGAGATTTTGGAATAAGTTGCACGAAGCAATGGGGACTCACTTTGAATTTTAGTACAAAGATATCACCCGCAGATGCATGGTCGACCGAAAGAGTAAATCGATTTTAGAGGATATGTTGAGAGCTTGTGCTTTAGCTTATGCTACATCTTGGGATAAAAGTTTGCCATATGCGTAATCTGATTATAATAATAGTTATCAAGCTAGCTCGCAGATGTCACCATTTGAGGCGTTGTATGGACGTGCTTGTCGTACTCCATTAAATTGGAACGAACAGAGAACGCTTGGTTTTGGGCCGATATTCTCAAGAGGCGTAAAGTCAAGTTGCAATGATCGAAAGAGGTTGAAGATAGCACACCAAGACAAGAGTTACGCAGATAACCGTCGCCGAGATTTGAGTTTTGAACCGTAAGATCATGTGTATCTCGTGGTTACCCTCTTAAGGGCGTTAAAAGATTTCACGTTAAAGGAAGCTTGCACCAAGATATGTTGGTCCGCTCAAGATTACGAGCCGCCGAGGAGAGGTAGCGATCGCTTAGAGTTGCCTCGATCCTGGCAGGAGTGCATGACGATTCCATGTGTCGCAGCTTAAGAAGTGTCTCGAGTGCCAACAGAGCAAACCCCGCTGGATGCAATAGAGCCGCAAGAAGATTTGACTTACAAAGAGCAACCGTCGAATTTTGATGTTACGAGCGCAAGACCGTAAACAAGTCTATTCGCTTTTGCAGAGTTCATGGAGCAATCATTCAAAGTGAAGCCACTTGGGAGCGAGAAGAAGATTTGAAATCGAATTTCCAACCTATTCTCTAGTTAGCCCCAATCTCTGCCGAGATTCTGTTAGGGGAGGTTTGTAACATCCCAAAATTTGGCTTAATTAAGTTTTTATTGCTTAAATGTGCATTTGTGATTTTCTGAATTTATTTGGATTTTTCTGGAATTATTTGAATTAATTTGAAATCAAGTTTATTGCCTTTTATTCAAATCTATTTTAATCTGTGCAAAGTTAAAATAAAGTTTTGCCAAAAATATTTTATTTGAGTTCAGAATGTCTCAAAGTATTTTTGAGATTTTTCTTGGATTTTTCCTAATAGTTTTTTTGCCTGAAACAAATAAAATGAATTTCTTCAATTATTTTAAATAAGAAATCAGTTAAAAGTCGTGTGAACAGTGTTGGGCCGAGCCCAACATCAGACAAAAGCCCGCGTCGGTCGGCCCAATCCAGCCAGCAGCAGCAAAAAAACAAAACCCTAGATCTTGGCCGCTTGATCGCGATCCGATGGTTCCGAGGAGCCGCGTGTGAGCCCGCGTTTTGACCGTCCGATCGGGACACGCGTCGCCGCGCCGCTGTGTTTCGCCTCCGATGCGAACTCGGATTCCGCCGCCGTAACGACGCCGAACTTCTTCGCCGTAGAGCCTTGGACGCCGAGGCTATTTAAGGGCGGGTAGACCCCGAGGTTCTCCGTGAGCCGACGATCTTTTGCCGACGCGCGCCGCCGAGAAGCTCAGAAAGCCGCCGACCTCGCCAAGTAGAACGCCAGAGCCGCCGCGTTTTTGCTCAAGTTCATCGCCGGTTCATCGGCTTTTCGACGCTTCGTCCCGATCCAACTCGCCGGGGTGTGCCGCGTCGACCAATCCACTTCTTCACGCCGAAACGCGCCAAACGCCGTCGCCAAGCTTCTTCTTCATCTCCGTGGACTTCTTCGCCGTTGCCGCCATTAATCTCGGTAAGTTTGGGACCGCGGATCCGAGTGAACGGGAGATCGAGCGCGCTATGCGGTAGCCGCCACCGCTGGATCCGATCAAGACGTGGATGTGCGCCGCGTGTCATGCATCGGCGGGGCGGTACTGCAACCAATTGGATCGGGACGCGTGTCGGGCGCAAGCGCCGAAACGTCGTGGACCAGGTCTGCGGTAGACCAGAGGAGGTCCCGTGGACTCAGTCTATGGACCAGGACGCGTGTCACGCTCTGATTGGCTCAGTCCAGCGCTGACGTCACGCTGACGTCATGCTTGCGTCATAAATGTATTTTTCAATTGGAAAATAATGCGATTGGAAATTCTGTGTTGATGACGTCAAAAATCGCTTTTCAGTATAAAGATAAATCTGTTAATTTCGAATTTCTAATTTCTGTATTTTCAGTATTTATTTCAAACTTCAAAAGGCTATATCTTTTGCATCGTAACTCGGATTTGAGTGATTCAAATTTCTAAAAATTTGCAAAATTGATATCTATTTAATGGTGTACTTTATTTGATTTTTGGAGTTCAATTGCTCTCTGTTTTGGCATTTATTTGCTTTTCTTCTTCGGTACGCGTAGACGTTGAATTGTGCGACGCTTGGAGGAAGATCCAAAGAACTCAAGAGCAAGTTCCGAACCAGATCAGGACCTATTCCAAGGCAAGTTGTGCTTTGATCATGTTGAACCTATGTTTATAAAATTGCTATGTTTGATTTACACTAGTGCATCTATTTCAAATATACAACTGTTTCAAATTAGATTGGGCTTAGGTAATATACCAGATTGATCTATAACCTACCTTGTCATTGTATGCCATGATCCATTGTCACCCTAGATTGGTTAAATATAGTTGGTTAATAATTATAATCAACATTGGAGGATTAGTTCGTATTAGTTGCTTAGTCATGCCACGTCATCACATGTGTCAGAATCATTGATAATTAATCTTGATTAATGGAATATGGAACAATATTATGAACTTGTGTGTCATGTGGGATCACACGATGAGATTGAGTTGTTGTGGCGAGTCATGTCATGCAACGATGTTGAATTGTTGATGGCACGTGGTGCTTGGTAATCAACTGGGTGATAATAACTTAGATCTGGGCAAGTGATAAGGGGCGAGGATGCCAAGGTGGGCCCGATAGGCAGAGGGTATGTGGATGTCTTGCCTTGATCACACTAAGGACTTAACCTTGCAAGCCTTTGACCTGAGTCAATCATGCAACCACATGTCCGTATGGGCCACCTAGCCGAGTAATTTGCAATGTCTTAATTTTGGTACTATCGTGACGGTGTGAGTTCCCGAGTTATGGTGTAATTCACATGGCGCAAGAGGGGGCCCCGTTATGGTTTTCGACCCACCAGTGTTGAAACCTTAGCGGGTAGTATCCTGTTAAGCGAGCATTGTAAAGGCTTTGTTATAATCACTCGCCTTGGTGGTGTTTGGTTGTATCACGTGGGTAAATGTCGGGACCCGGATTTGCAAATCCGAAACCCTCTGTGTATACTACACTAGTCCAGGATCACGCTAGTGCACATAGTGGAAACATAGATGAAATACCATTCCATACAACGAATTAACTAGGAAGAAGAAATTTTTTATTAAATAAAGCAAACGACCTTATGGTCATTGTTTACACCATTATGCCTTAAGGGCTTAAGAAACAAATACTATTGCAGCGGAAAAGATAACTTGAACCATTCGACATGCCGCAGGCAATCGTCTGGGGAACGCCTTCCTAATCCACGTAGTCTTCATAGAATTCTTCCTCATGATATTCATTATCTCCTTCAGCAACTGATCAACAAGGGCATAAAGCCGTGAGTACAAAGGTACTCAGCAAGCCGTAGGGAATTGATGCAATATATTTATGCACGGCTTGACAAGGATGGCTATATAGTTCATTTGCAGAAAGCAATACTTGATTTGAAATACAATAAATAGATTGAAAGCATATTTATGAAAACATAAATAAATAACTGGTAGATCAAAGATAGACAACAAAACAACAGTGAACTCCCGCTCACATCCAAACAATTCCACATTCCACATTTTATGAAACACTCTATACCCGTGTAAAATTCGGGCTATGTCCATAATCATGGATGCGCTATTCAATAGTTTTACACTCTGCAGAGGTTGTACAACTTTACCCACAAGACATGAACATCTCTTTGTGCAAACGTTACTAACACACTTCCTTTGGTGTGTCGCAGAGATATCATGACAAAGCCTTTACAATGCAATCGCCTAAACTCGGTGACGCCGCTAAGGTTTCGCCATTAGGGCCCCCTCTTGCGCTTTGCGAATCTACCCGTCCATCCCGAACCCACACCACCAATTGGCGGTACTCAAGGCTAGACATTGCAAATTAATCAGCTAAGCCTGTCCCATTCTAGACATGTGGTAGTACGGTTAGGCCCAGTTCTAGACATGGCATCAGTCTCTGCAAGAATCAGTGTCCTTCGACATCTGATGAGCGAGACAGGATGAGCAAGATTCCATATGCTTCAGCTATTGGGTCTATTATGTATGCCATGATCTGTACACGCCCAGATGTCTCATATGCTCTAAGTGTCACGAGCAGATACCAAGCGGATCCTGGTGATGGATATGGGATAGCCGTAAAAAATATCCTGAAGTACTTGAGAAGAACTAAGGGTATGTTCCTTGTTTTTGGAGGTGAGGAAGATCTGGTTGCAAAGGGTTACACCGATGCAAGCTTCTAAACTGACAAAGATGATTTTCGATCGCAATCGTGGTTTGTGTTTACACTTAATGGAGGAGCAGTGGTCGGAAGAGTTCCAAGCAAAACACGGTGGCGACTCTACGATGAGCGAGTACATTGCGGCCGGAGGCCGCAAAAGAAGCTGTGTGGATTAAGAAGTTTATCACGAGCTTGGTGTGGTCGCTAGTGCCTCTAGTCCAATGGACATCTATTGTGATAATAGTGGTGCCATTGCACAAGCAAAAGAGCCTAGATCACATCAGAAGTCTAAACACATACTCCGTCGCTTTCACCTTATTCGCGAGATTGTGGATAGAGGTGACGTGAGAATATGCAAAGTACATACGGAAGCCAATGTGGCCGATTCGTTGACAAAGCCACTACCACAGCCTATGCATGAGGCGCACACAAGGTCTATTGGTATTAGATACTTAATTGATTGACTCAAGTGCAAGTGGGAGATTGTTAGTGTTATGCCCTTGAGGCAATCATTTAAATGATTGTAACATGACTATGTTTATGAATAATAATATGATTATTGGTCCAATGAATGTATATCATTGTATTGATCAACAAGTATGTGACTTGCTTATGAAGCTCTTTACTTAATGATGTAATTCGATAAATATCTCTGATCGGATATCATCGTATAGGACAACGATGAATAGATCAGCACATGTAGTGATCGATGATCATGCTTCATAGATCATGGGATATGGAGATATCATCTATACATTGTGGACGCATGTTGAAGAATATGGGTTAGATAGACCCGCAATGGGACAACGCGAGAATGTTTCATTCTTATATGTCATCGCTGTATCTCATACCTAGTAGATGTATGATCCTTAGACTCGAGATTGTCATATTCCCTACATGTGTAATAGTTTTCCTTGGGGCTATCAAACACTACTTCCTAACCGGATAGTTATAAAGGTAGCTTTCATGTTTACTATGAAACGTGCGAGAGAAGTGAGCAAATAAGATGGAATTTGCCACTCCAATGAAACGGAGATATATGACAAGGCCACTCGTGTGATATGATTAAGGAAGTGCATGGCCATGCCGTGATTGAGGAGTCAATCACAACTTATTAATATATCACGGATACGAGAGATGGATTGAATCATCAAAGGATGACATGCTTCTCGCCTTGAGATCAATCTTCATATACTTGGCAAAGGGATTATTACATGAGTACTTTTGATAGGTTCTCATCCGATTTGATCATAGTATGTTTGGGAGTTGGCATACTTTGCAAGAAGCCACTACCAACTATTGGATTGAAAAGGAGTTTTCCAATCCACGCCCAAACGTACGTGAACCCGCAGGTCACACACTTATGGGTCGGGGCGCATTAATTTGGATTGGATCCGTAATTAATGAACTCGTGGGCATAGCACCGATGGGCCCTAGTTTAGGTTTCATCTCGTGGCTATATAAGGAGGGGAGGAGGGAGGGTGCAGGTGTGCTTTCCCAAGGTTTAGGAGTGATTCACTCAAACCCTAGCCTACTCCTCTCGCTGCCTCGCCGAGCGACAGTGCTTGCACACGACGCACGGCGCTCCATCTCCGGACGTGTGGACTATCGCGTGACGCTGCGATCGCGGTGTGGGAGGACGATCCACTACATCGACGCAACGATCGCTGCGAGGACGATCCACTACATCGACGCCGAAGGATTCCGCAACTGCCCGTCTAGTGGTAATCTTATCTATGATCCCCTTCTTGCGAGTAGCTTTCTGGTTACGTGGTAGATTTTTTTTTGTGCTAGCGTAGCATACCGCGTTCCTCTTCAGATCTGCTGCATGGTTTGCATCATGGTGCTCATCAACTGAGTTTGGGCAGCTAAGAAAGCTCCCAGATTCTGCAGATCAACTTGCGATGGTTGAGGGATTGGCTCCTCGTTCCGGTTCCCTGCCTGGTTGGTACCACTTCCACTGGCTCCCACGTTGCCACGAGTCCTCACCATCTGTTGAAAGCTTCCAAGGTTAAGAAAAGAAGAAATCATAGACAAGTAAAAGAACTTATGCGGGGGAAACAGGTGTAACTTAAATTATTTAATAGCTTTATTAATATGATATAAAATAGTATGGTTGCTCACAAGTGCCCAAGGCCATGCAACACATACCAGACACTCACAAACAGAAACAAGCAGACAAACATTAAGACTCACAACGACTCACACCTAATGGTGACTCTGAAACAAAAGACACGACTCAAACACTCGAGTCTCGACACTACACCCGACTAGACTCGATCACTCATCGAGCCAACCCGGCTGCGGCTCCCCCGGAGCATACACCGGCGAGTGCTCTGGCATCGGGGCGAACTTGTCCTGATGACCTACTGCAGCTGGTACAAACGACCCCATTGACTCAGCTGGTCCCAAGGCTGCCTGCTCCGGCTCCTCCAGATCTGGGTCATGCAGCTCCAAAACTGGCTCAAGCTCAGGTCCATACAGAGACATCTCCAGCTCATGAATCCTCTACATAGCGTGAGCTAAGTTCTCCCGCAGTTGAGTTCTCGCCTCCGTGACCTCGTCGCGGGCTCTCTGCAGCTCCTGGACTGTCTCATCCATGGTCTCCTCCTGAGCGATGACATACCTCACCAGGTGAGTGATCGTAGCGTCCTCCTCCAAGAACTCCATCCTGTCGTGGTGATTATCTTGGTGCGGATGGTGACGAAAAACAGTGCCATCCAACTCTGCGGAGTAGGTGCGGGCGATTTGCCGCATCGCAAGACGTGCTATCTCCCGGTCTTGGCCTCAAAAGAAGTCCTCCTGACTATGATGTAGATAGGACGGCTTGCCCTCGTCCGCTCTCGAGCATAAACAGTGATATTGATATCCCAGTCGATATCAAGTCCTGCCCGCACTACAGTGGTCCCCAGGTAAAGCGGCCTGTCGAAACCTCCAAGAAGTTGCATCATACGCCATAGCTCAGCGGTGAATCCTCCAGTGCGCCTCCATAGGTGTGGATCCTCCTCATCTGCCAAAACAGACCTCGTTTAAAAACCAAACATAACAACAGAAAATGCAGCATAGGTATGAACAAGAGAGAAAAGATAAGTCGAGATTTCATTGATATTCTTGCTCAAGTTGATTAAATCTTAGAAAGTAGTTTTATCCTCCAGACACAACTAACCTAGCTAGGTCAAGACCTCAAGGCCACCGCTCGATACCACCTCTGTCGGGACCCGATTCGAGAATCGACCTCTGTGTATTCTCAGACTAGTCCAGATCACGTTAGCACACACAGCTCTTTACTGTGGTTGAACATCACGTATATTCACAACGATACCATAATAAATAGTGCAAACATTTATATAAATCGAATTGTACGACCTTATGGTCTCCTTACATAAATCACCACGCAGGCTTACATTACGAGTAAACAGAAACAATGAAAACATATAAACTTCGTGGAAGCCTTCATCTTGCCACAGGCAATCGACTGGGCTTGCCCCCTAATTGTCCGGATCTTCAATATACTCCTCCTCCCAGGCCGGCGTAGACTCCTCCACCGATGTTGGGATTGATAGGCAAGGAGGGGTGAGTACTCAAGGCACTCAACAAGTAATGCACAAAATGCGGTGCTATTACTACATGCAAGGCTTATTCCAAAGAATTGGCTTGGTTCTTTTGCATCAAACAACATTTTTAAACTAGTACCTTATTTAGATTAAAAGCAGTGAAAACAATTATATATAATGCTAAGTTCATCAAGCGGTTTTTCTTCAAAGATTCTCGGCACACAGCCTTAAACAGTTCATTCTTAGCACTGGCACAGAGCCACCCTCTCCATATGTTAGTTTTGAAGATCTACCCCTTGACTGTAATCCCCGAGCAATGTCCAATACCGCGGACACGGCTATTCGAATAGATTTGACACTCTGCAGAGGTTGTACACTTTACCCACAAGATACAACCGCCACCACACAGTGATTGGTCAGAATAAAGCCTTTCAGGAACCTCTACCTTAACCAATGAACCTCTCCGGTATTACCTTCACTATCACTTCCCTCACACAGAGCCGAAGTATAGGACAGGACAACACCATTGGATTGGCAACAAGTCGCAGCACAGTTACGCTTCCCCACACAGAAACACCCCCGTGTACTGTTGTAACATCCCATTCTTGGTTCTTTTGTTAAAAATTAATTTAAATTAATTAATTCAAGGATTTGGGTTTTCTTTGGAATTTTAGTTAACCTGGCATTCCTTTCCATCCAAAAATTGAATTTATTCCATTCGCGTCCGGAAATTCCATTTCATCTTGAAATCCAAAATTCAAATGCAATACCAAAATTCTCCAAAAATTCTGAAACTAATTTTATTAGGTTACAAATATTCCAAAGTATTTTTGAGATTTTTCCCAGAATTTTTAGAACCATTTTTCTATTTTCCCCAAAACTATTTAATTTTCAGCACTATATTAATTGCTGTAAGAAAAATAACAAAATAATATTATCCAAAAATATTTATTAGTACTTTAGTTTCTGAAATGGATGTCTATAAAAATTCCTAAATTTATTATGATTTAATTGCTATTTTTCTGAATTTAATCCGGATTTTCAGTGGAAAATTAATTATTTTCGGAACTAATAATTTCGGTTACTGTTCATCAGATCCGTTTCTCTCCCCGCCCGCAAGCTACAGTGGACCCGTCTCTACAATACCCGAAGCAACCCGACCCGTATTTATTCAGCTATTTCAGCTCTTCAAATTCCGGCGATCTCGGTTCCTGTTCCGGCGATAACTCCGGCGAGCGTTTCCCGACGATCCACTGGTCCGATTGTCCTATAAATTGACCCCCAAGTTCCCCTTCTCATTCCTCATATCCTCAGCTTCGAGTTGTTCCAATCTATCCACCAGATCTTCCTGTGCAAGCCATACTTTCCGAACTCCGGCGAACTTTCGGTGAGCTCTCCCGGTTGCTCCCGACCTCCATTTGTCCTCAAAGTTTTACTGGAGCTTCCTATCGGTGTCCTCTACGTCGTGTAAAATCAGATTTTGAAAATTCATAACAGAGCTCTGTCGGCAATCATTTCTTCTCTAAGCCCGGCGAAAGGTCAAATTTTGAATTCAAACAATTGTTTCTCCTCCGTCGTAACTCCGAATAGAGTGATTAAAATTGATAAATTTATCTAAATTCATCCTCTACCTGCCAGTATTTTTATTACAATTTTTAGTTTTAACTTATTTTATTTTATTCATTTCGTGCACTGTTTTGCACGTAGTCGAAGAAGCGGTCGTCGTCGTCGACGGAGGAGAAGACCTCCAGAACAGCGCAGCGCACTTCGTCGACGAAGGCAAGTCTCCTTGAAGAATGTTGATCCATGTTTTCAAATGCTTTGTAGATTTACAAACTTGCATGCTATGTTGATTAAAAAAATTATATTATGATAGATTGTAGATAAATACCTTGTTAATATGTATGTTTGCTACATATTAATCCATCTGTTCTTTGACTGCTCTAGAATGATTAATTATATTATAAAAGGCTTGACACCTTGTTTAGTATAATAGTAGTGCTTAGTTATGCTAAATACTATTTGTATGTTTAATTGAAGGCTTGTTACTTGAAATTCTAAATGATTGAGTGAGAATATTATTTAAAAAGGGCAGTTGGTGCTGCTAGTTTGGCAAAATAAAAGAAAAGATTTGGTATTTTAAAAATTGAATAGGGTGGAAGGTTGCAAGGCGGGTGCAGAATGCACGAGACTCGGGTTTGAGTACGTACCACCCTAGTCACCCTAAGGACCGGTCCCTTGTGATTGTCAAACAATGTATAACAGTGCGGCCGCGGGTTCTGGTATGGGACAGGCCTGGCCGAGTAACTAGTGAAAACTAAATTAAGGCATGCCAGACGGTGGAGTAGGCGTGGTTGAAGCCACAGGAGTCCTACAGGCGCAAGAGGGGGCTTCCATAATGGTTGTAGCCATTTGGCGGTGAAACCTCAGCGGGCGTGACTTAGTGAAGATATAGCTAGAGAAATGGCCTTGTGATTTTCACTTAGGGTTATATACCAAAGGAAGTGTATGACCAAATATAGTGAAATATCTCTCGCGGGTAAAGCGTGCAAACTCTTCAGAGTACACAAACTATTCGAATAGCCGTACCCACGGTCAAGGGTAGACAAAGGGCATTGTCACATGGTAGATTTCCCCTATTTGGTTTCAAAATCAGTTTTTATAAAATGAAGACGGTTGGAGCCGCGATTGTTTTGATTTGATAAAAGTCCGTGGTTGGAGCCACGAGGAAAACATTTCAAAGGAAAACCACGGTTGGTGCTGTGAAAAAATATTCTTAAAATGAAACCATGGCAAATGCCGTGAGTTGGTTTATGTTTTGTTTTTCCCACGGTTGGAGCCATGTCCTGAAAAGTTTGAAGCTCTTATTTCTTAAAAGTAAATACTTTGAAAACTGCTCTTCAAAATTCTGGGATAAAATCTTAAAAATTGGCTTTTGGCAAATTAACCAATTCCCTCCCTTGAATTAAACTACATACTGCATTTCTTTCCGGACTTGTTGAGTATGTTGCATACTCACCCCCGCTTTTCATTGCGGAGCTGCTTATTCCATAAAGCAGATCACGAGATCAGAGATAGCTATCCAAGAGCTTGCATCCCACCGTTCGACATCTGTGATGAAGGATTTGAAGAGGAGGACTATCCAGACGTCTAGGATCGCGTTTTCTCTAGTCTTTGCCTGTGGTGTTTTGGACTTCGCTTCGTCAAGTTTATTTGCCCGTTTAATGTTTCCGCTGCCATATGACCCACGGGTCCAACTTTTGTAATAATGGGCCATGTCAGCCAGTACTCTGAATTCAATTTTTGTTTATCGCATGGTTATGGTCCATACTATTATGATCTGTGTGTACTAGCTATTGATCCAGGGACTGGTACAGGTAAACATAGCTGGGGCCCGTATCCTTTTATGGTTCCGGCGTAAATGGTATCGAGCCAAGATCAGAGAACGTGATCTAGTTAGAAGGGCAAAGCCTTAAGGATTAATATTTTTATAAAAATATATTTATAAAATTTGATGTTCTTTTGCTTCTATCTTTTCTATCTTAGCGTCTGTCCTTACCTCATCCATCGTTTGAAATCTGTTTAATGGCCTTGTTCCATTTCAAAATTTGTAGATGTCGGTTTACACCACCTTTGCCGCATCAGCTGGAGGATTTTGTGAGGAATTATCTTTGATGCTTCAGGAGTTGGGATTTCCTCATCGTCCGGAGTATCGTTGCACTTCTGTGCCCAGCCTTGGTTATAATTCATGGAAAGTCAGGTTGCTTGTCTACGCCAGAGTCGACGACAGCGTAAGATCGCCCTCACTACTTCACCTCTAACGATCGATGCTTGGAGATGCGCTCAGATGTCGCTAGAGAGGCTCTCATCCACTTGGGTGAGAGTTATCGTGTTCACTAGACGACACCCCATACCGCTCTTTCCCGACACCAAAGTTGGGAGGAGTCACACCAGTTCGAGCTTGGAGTTGGAGACTGACCCGACGATAGTGCGCATGGGTTCGCTCATCCGGGCGCAGGATGACGCCTATGTTAACATCTCTTGTGAGCTCCAGGACGTGCGCAGGGTGCTAGCTGCAGCAAGGAAGGAAAACCGTCGGCTAAGGAGACTCGGCGGCAGCAGCCCACTTCCACCATCGCCCTCGTGCAGAGGCACACCGGTAGCACCGCCTAGTCCTCTTGGTGAAGAGCTTCTCGGGGTTTGACTCCGACGCCCGCGAGTCAAGCGTCGCAGAGGTCCGCTGCTCCGTGAGACCGCACAGAAGTCCGTGCGCCGCGAGCCGTCCTTGGGGATTTCCTGGGGATTTTTCGCTCTCCTGGAGAGCCAGGACCTTCTCGAGCTGCTGACCCTTCTTGCAGCAGGAGTGAGGAGGATCCCTCCCCTCGTGTTTTTGAGGAGAGCGAGGGGAGTAGTTAGTTTCAGTCTTTGTCAGTAGAACCTTGCGGTTGTTTACGCTAGAACGTTGAATAATTCGTGTGATGGATCAGACGCGCTTTATGCGTTTGTGATACCGCCATCTTATCAAAAGCTTTTATTTTATATGAGATTTCAGTTGGTGTTTCTTTCTGTAGTTTAGTCTTTGTCATGTTGTGGGATGATTGCTTATTTTCCCTGTTTTCTTAACGTTGTTTTTCCCTCTTTCCTTGTGATTTTCCCAGCTATATCGAATCTCGGGGTCGAGATTCAGTTTAAGGGGGTAGGTTTGTAACATCCCATCCTTGGTTCTTTTGTTAAAAATTAATTTAAATTAATTAATTCAAGGATTTGGGTTTTCTTTGGAATTTTAGTTAACCTGGCATTCCTTTCCATCCAAAAATAGAATTTATTTCATTCGCGTCCGGAAATTCCATTTCATCCTGAAATCCAAAATTCAAATGCAATTATAAAATTATCTAAAAATTCTGAAACTAACTTTATTAGGTTACAAATATTCTAAAGTATTTTTGAGATTTTTCCCAGAATTTTTAGAACCATTTTTCTATTTTCCCCAAAACTATTTCATTTTCAGCACTATATTAATTGCTGTAAGAAAAATAACAATATAATATTATCCAAAAATATTTATTAGTGCTTAAGTTTCTGAAACGGTTGTCTATAAAAATTCCCAAATTTATTATGATTTAATTGCTATTTTTCCGAATTTAATCCGAATTTTCAGTGGAAAATTAATTATTTTCAGAATTAATAATTTTGGTTGGTGTGCATCCGATCCGTTTCTCTTCCCGCCCGCAAGCTACCGTGGACCCGTCTCTCTAGATGCAGAAGCAACCCGACCGCATTTATTCAAATTGTTTGACTCTTCAAATTCCGCGATCTCGCATCGTTCGCGATAACTTCGGCGAGCGTTTTCCGACGATCCGCTGGTCCGATTGTCCTATATATTTACTCCCAAGTTCCTCTTATCATTCCTCATATCCTCAGCTTTGATTTTTTCCAATCCATCAACCAGATCTCCCTGTGCAAGCCATTCTTTCCGAACTCCGGCGAACTTCCGGTGAGCTCTCCCGGCTTCTCCTGACCTCCATTTGTCCTCAAATGTTTACTGGAGCTTCCTATCGGTGTCCTCTACGTCGTGTAAAATCAGATTTTGAAAATACATAACAGAGCTCTGTCGGCAATCATTTCTTCTCTAAGCCCGACGAAAGGTCAAATTTTGAATTCAAACAATTGTTTCTCCTCCGTCATAACTCCGAATAGAGTGATTCAAATTGATAAATTTATATAAGTTCATCATCTACCTTCCAGTATTTTTATTATAATTATTTTATTTTATTCATTTCGTGCACCGTTTTGCGCGTAGTCGAAGAAGCGGTCGTCGTCGCCGACGGAGGAGAAGACCTCCAGAACAGCGCAGTGCACTTCGTCGACGAAAGCAAGTCACCTTGAAGCATGTTGATCCATGTTTTGAAATGCTTTGTAGATTTACAAACTTGCATGCTATGTTGATTAAAAAAAAATTATATTATGATAGATTGTAGTTAAATACCTTGTTAATATGTATGTTTGCTACATATTAATCCATATGTTCTTTGGCTGCCCTAGAATGATTAATTATATTATAAAAGGCTTGACACCTTGTTTAGTATAATAGTAGTGCTTAGTTATGCTAAATACTATTTGTATGTTTAATTGAAGGCTTATTACTTGAAATTCTAAATGATTGAGTGAAAATATTATTTAAAAAGGGCAGTTGGTGCAGCCAGTTTGGCAAAATAAAAAAAAATTTGGTATTTTAAAAATTGAATAGGGTGGAAGGTTGCAAGGCAGGTGCAGAATGCACGAGACTCGGGTTTGAGTATGTACCACCCTAGTCACCCTAAGGACCGGTCCCTTGTGATTGTCAAACAATGTATAACAAAGGGCGCGGGTTCCTGTATGGGACGGGCCTGGCCGAGTAACTAGTGAAAACTTAATTAAGGCATGCCAGACGGTGGAGTAGGCGTGGTTGGAGCCACAGGAGTCCTACAGGCGCAAAGAGGGCTTCCATTATGGTTGTAGCCATTTGGCGGTGAAACCTTAGCGGGCGTGACGTAGTGAAGATATAGCTAGAGAAATGGCCTTGTGATTTTCACTTAGGGTTATATACCAAAGGAAGTGTATGACCAAATATAGTGAAATATCTCTCGCGGGTAAAGCGTGCAAACTCTGCAGAGTACACAAACTATTCGAATAGCCGTACCCACGGTCAAGGGTAGACAAAGGGCGTGGTCACATGGTAGATTTCCCCTATTTGGTTTCAAAATCAGTTTTTATAAAATGAAGACGGTTGGAGTCACGAATGTTTTGAATTGATAAAAGTCCGTGGTTGGAGCCACGAGGAAAACATTTCAAAGGAAAACCACAGTTGGTGCTGTAGAAAAATATTGTTAAAATAAAACCATGGCAAATGCCGTGAGTTGGTTTATGTTTTGTTTTTCCCACGGTTGGAGCCGTGTCCTGAAAAGTTTGAAGCTCTTATTTCTTAAAAGAAAATAGCTTTGAAAACTGCTCTTCAAAATTCTGGGATAAAATCTTAAAAATTGTCTTTTGGCAAATTAACCAATTCCCTCCCTTGAATTAAACTACATACTGCATTTCTTTCCGGACTTGTTGAGTATGTTGCATACTCACCCCCGGTTTTCATTGCGGGGCTGCTTATTCCATAAAGCAGATCAGGAGATCAGAGATAGCTATTCAAGAGCTTGCATCCCACCGTTCGACAAATGTGATGAAGGATTTGAAGAGGAGGACTATCCAGACGTCTAGGATCGCGTTTTCTCTAGTCTTTGCCTGTGGTGTTTTGGACTTCGCTTCGTCAAGTTTATTTGCCAGTTTAATGTTTCCGCTGCCATATGTCGACTTTTGTAGTCGGCAATGAATTTATGGGGTAGGCGCTAGATCTCAAACTCGAAGGTCACACAAGACAAGGGATTTAGACAGGTTCAGGCTCTCGCGGAGGAGATAATACCCTAATCCTGTGTGCTGGGATTATATGGATCTCTTGGATCTGGGGTTGCTCAAAGCGCAATATGCTCTAGGCGATATGAGGTGTGCTATGCTCTATGGCTTGATCGCTCTATGCTTGGATGATCGGATCCTTCTGTGGTTGCCCGCCCTCTCCATTATATAGCGGGGGTGGGGTGGCTTACAGAGTCCTGATCGGTTTGGAGATTTCGATCGGTTACAAGATTCTAGTCAGTTAATAGGATAGAGTTTACATCTTTATCTACCCTATTAACGACTCGGATTACAACCGTATCTATCATATCTAAATATAAGTTCAACTTCCTTTAGGATATGTCCCTTGCGCACGGCAATGGGCCCGACGTGGGGAGTATCTTCCGGCCTCCCTCTTGGGCTGTCATGAGGGTACCGGGTTCTTATATTCCACAAGAGCCCCGAGTCCTTTGCGATCGAGTTGCCGCCTTCCCGGTTGCAAACAACCGATTCATGCTTCACGCCGAGTGCTTCAGATTCTTGATGCACTTTCCGACTAGTTTTCCTTTACAACCGAGTGCCTGTTGTAGGCAAAGAGATCGTGAAGGACTCAATAGAGCTCCACGCGTTAAACTTTCCGAGTGGTTCCTAGCCCCATTATTGGAATTCAGCGATCGGCTCATCTTGGGACATATCAGATCCCAAATGATATGCGTAAGTCAAAACGCTTTTTCCGCCGAGGCAAAATTCAGCGCCACTCCTTTAAATTCATTCGTCGCGGTTGTTGATGTCGCATTGAAGCATTGGCTCACACATCGTGATCCAAATTTAGTAGCCCCAAATCATGTATATGCGTAACTTAGGCAATGTAAAAACTAATTCACTTGGATGTGATGTCCGACTGGTGTATATATAATTTTAGAGTTTTTTACTCTTTTTCCTTATTGATTTTGAATTCATCCGAGTGGTTTGACTCTTTTTGTTTAAGCACTCTGCCCGACTAGTCTAGCCCCCGTGCGTTGGGAGTCGGCTCATGGCTCTTTTTCCCAGGCACGTGTTTTGGGTGACTAAAGTTTGCCGTTCATGGGGTCAGAGCTTCACAATTTGGAGTTATCGCACTCGGATTCACTCGCAATCGTAAAGCAAAATAAGAAAATACAACTCAAAAGATGTGCGCATGCAAGACGCTTATTAGGTGTAGCCCCCGACTTACTGCTTAGTTGTGGGTCAACTAAGTAGCATGTCAGGAAAGTCAACAATTTTTATTTATAATGACATAATTGAGTAAAAAGCGACTTAGCTGCTGTATGCTCCATATGTTGCTGACGATCATGCCATCTTTGCTCGTGGCGAGGCGAGGCTTGTACATGAGTCAGAGCGCGCGCTGTGCGCAGCGAGCTCGTGGCCGTGTTGAAGGTGGCGCTCGGGGCGCAGGCGTAGGCTCGTGGCCGTGCCGAAGGTGGCGCTCGGGCCGTAGGCATAGCTCATGGCCGTGCCGAAAGTGGCACTCGGGGCGCAGGCGTAGGCTCGTGGCCGTGCCGAAAGAGGCGCTCAGGGCGCAGGCGTGGCTCATGGCCGTGCCGAAAGTTGCGCTCTGGGCGCAGGCGTAGGCTTGTGGCCGTGCCGAAAGAGGCGCTTAGGGCGCAGGCGTGGCTCCTGGCCGTGCCTAAGGTGGCGCTCGGGGCGTAGGCGTGGCTCGTGGCCGTGCCGAAAGTGGCGCTCGGGGCGCAGGCGTGGCTCGTGGTCGTGCCGAAAGTGGCGCTCGGGGCGCAGGCGTGGCTCGTGGCCGTGTCGAAAGTGGCGCCGGGCGCAGCGTAGGTTCGTGGCGTCGCAAGGTGGCGCCGGGCGCAGCGTGGCTCGTGGTCGTCGAAAGTGGCGCTCGGTGCGGCGTGGGCTCGTGGCCGTGCCGAAGGTGGCGCCGGCGCAGCGCGGCGTGGCTCGGCCGTGCCGAAGGTGGCGCCGGCGAAGCGCAGCGTGGCTCGTGGCCGTGTCGAAGGTGGCGCTTAGGCGCAGCGTGGCTAGTGGCCGTCGCCGAAGGTGGCGCCGGGCGCAGCGTGGCTCGTGGCCGTCGCCGAACGTGGCGCTTAGGGCGCAGCGTAGGCACATGACCGCGCCGAACGTGGTGCTCGGGCGCAGCGTAGGCTCGTGGCCGTCGCCGGCGGTGGCGCCGGGCGCAGCGTGGTTCCCGCCATGCCGAAGTGGCGCTTCGAAGCGCGGCGTGGCTCGTGGCCGTCTGCGAAGTGGCGCCGGGCGCAGCGTGGCTCGTGGCCGTCGCCGAAGGTGGCGCTTCGGCGCAGCGTGGCTCGTGGCCGTGCCGAAGGTGGCGCTCGGGGCGCAGGCGTGGCTCGTGGCCGTGCCGAAGGTGGCACTCAGGGCGCAGGCGTAGGCTCGTGGCCGTGCCGAAGGTGGCGCTCGTGCCCGTACAACGGCTGACGCAAGCCGTGGCATCAGGGATGATGCCCAACCAATCCCGACGCGACACGCGGCAACATCCACACTGTTTGCTCAACCAACGGTCAGATCTCACTCCCGCACGGCTCGGCGACGCCTCGAAGATCGCGTGCCACGCGTCAGCCATCCATCGTTTCTCACAGATCCAACGGTCGCATCCACGCGCACTGGCGACGCTTCGATCTCCTCGCAGACACTCGGCGGGATCGCAACGGTCCGTTTGGAATCAACGGCTGGGATCTGGTCATTGCCTCAGTCAATGTGCGCACGCGTCCGCACGCGATTCGACGAGGGCTCGACGCAATGTCAGCCGCACATTCTGGAATAAACGGTGCTGATTCAATCGGCAACGTAGCCAATGGCGACGCATGTACACATCACAGCCACACATCTACGATCGAACGGCTGCGGCTAAACTACGCGACAACGCTTAGATCTCTACCGCACAGATCTGATCCGATGGTGCACGTTATCCGAGCAGTTTACTAAGCAACCGAGCGACGCGAAGCTATCCTACGCGTCCAAAGATGATCCAAGGGTCCAAAAAAAACTAACCACAAAACCCTAGATCTAATCCAAGCCGCACATAACAAGATCTACGGTCACGAATCAATCTAAACGTAAACAGTGGTGGAGGCGACGTGGGCTCACCACAGCGGTTGGATGAAGATCGGACAGCTGATGAAGCTTGCGAAGGTCGGCGACGGCGTAGCGGTTAGAAGTGGCCGGAGCTGAGGAAGACGACGCGGTCGACGGCGCTCCGGTGGTTTTTCAACGTGAAGAAGTGGTTCACTCAACGCGGTTCGACTCGGTAAGTACTCTGGTGACCTCGGCGACGGAGATGGACCGGTGACGGCGAAACTAAGTAAAAACGGCGGCAGAACAAAGTGGTTACTACGGCGAGCAAAAGCGTGCGCTAGGGAGAGTCTCAGCGTGCGCGCGAGGAGGCAAAAGACGCGGCGTTGAGTCCTCTGCAGAACGCGCTCACCAACGTGGCTTAAAGGGCCTCGACGTGCGCGAAACTACCGGCGGTAATCACGGCCATCAAAGCCCACGTCCCTCCGGCGATCTCGTGGAGACGAAGCGATGTGGCGAAATCCCGAGCGTCCGCGCGCAGCGATCCAACGGGCGAGGCGGCGAAGCGACATGGTGATTTCTCGACCGCACGATGCTAATCCAATGGCGAAAAACAGCGGCGGCTAGGGTTTTGGCGGGGCAGGCTGCGCGGGCCAACCAATACTATTCATACCCATTTTTAAATCCTTTTTCATGTAAAATAATTCCAGAAATTCAAATATTCCAAGAAAATAACCAAAAATACTAGAAAATTTCCAGAAAATTTCCAGAAAATACTTTCAGCTATCTGGAACTCAAATAAAATATTTTTAATAAAACTTTGTATAAACTTTTGCATGAAGCTAATGAAATTCAAGAAAGGTCACAAATAAATAAATCCAATTAAATTCTTATAAATTCTCAGAAATTCTCAAAAATAAAAAATACTCCAAAATTTAAATTAGAGCAAATTTCAGGGTGTTACATTTACCCACAAGAAATGATCAACACTTTTTGCCTGGCCATTAACACACTTCCATTGGTGTGTTGGCAAGGTGATCATAACATAACCGTTACATTACTTAACCCTAACTTTGCACCAGCCCGGTGACGATAAACACATACTATGGCAGCAGAACTCAGAGCATAAATATGATGGAACTCCCCATAGCATGGCGTACACCGTTATATCAGCAAACGTCAACAATGTGGTGTGGGCGCCCATTCGAGCAGTCCATAATGGAACAACCCATACTACTACAGCCTACCAATGTGCAAAGCCAGTTTTAAGGCCGTCCCATACCAGCACTTGTGGTTGCACTAAGTTCTTGGCTTGTAAACAACACATTAGTTCGGTCCTTAACTGACCCGGGCGAGAATATTCCCCCTACACTACGTGCAAAATCCATGCACATCCGGCTATTGCCATAACTCGCCCGTGTTAAAACATAGTTTTATTTTGAGTTTTTACAGCAAATACCAACAACCATCATCCTGTCTCAATATCTACAAGTTTCATCTGATCAGTTTATCCAATTTGTTCATCCCAAATCTAAAGCTTGGCTAATCATGATTATTAAATCGAATATACCCAAATTGACATTATATATTGTCTATCCTTATTCTAGGGTTATCAAGGTTCACTTGTCAATACTTTTCAAGGAAGTTTCATAAGACAACAGGTATATCTACCAGTACCACAATATAGGAAGTTTACTGAAAATAAACGCGTGCATAAATTGATTTAGTAAAACAAAGTGAAAATTGAATACTGGGATCAATATGACCAAAGGGGGTGCTTACCTTGCTTAGTTGTTGTTTACGACGAAGTCCTGGTCGTAGCTGATGTTGTTGACGACGGATTCAGTGACATTGGGTTCTCTACACGTCGTTTAACGGGAATATAGCAAATAACAAACTTCAATAAGGGCAAAAAGAAGTCAGATGAAAAACCAAATAGAAACTTACACAAGAAGAACATGGTGGTTTCGAGTTTCATAGGTATCACTTGCATATTTGGTTTCATTGGTACTTTGCTTATGTGAGGCCTATTCATGAATATATTAATTTCATTCATCGAATTCATGAAGTTAAAGTTACATAATGCGTAAGGTTATTTACGAATTCAAGGGCTAAAATTATGTATTTTCACATTTATAATTTCGAATTCAAGGTGCTAAAATTATTTGGATTAATAAAATTAAAATATTAGCCATTATGTTGTATGTTATGTGTGAATAGCACATAATTGATTTTGCAAAAGAAGTAGTTTCGAATATGTTAGGTCTGTTAGATTTTAGGCCATTGATTTTATTTTCATGGTTTTTGAGAAGGTTCTGGTGATACAAATATCTTAATTAGTGATTTCTTATTTATTATTAAGTTCGTTTATTCATATTATGGATTTCAGTGATCATAATACTTACGGTTATGTTGCTAACAGGATTTATATGCAAAGCTTGATGAAATGAGATTCTTTCTTCAAAATAGGGTAGTCCTTACATTGGATAGCATTTCTAAGCTGATTTTGTAAATTTTAGTATTTAGATGAGATATTTTATTTATTGCTGGAATAGCTTATGTGGTATTAAGGTTTACGTTATACGGAATCAGATTAGTAATGTGTATGATTAGTACTTAGCCCTATGCGTTTTGCATGCAAGTTGATTTATATATGTTGGGGTCTACAAAATAAGGCTACTAGCTGCATCTACATGGTTACGCAATGATTCTTGCAACACAAGTACTTTAGTTAAATGTTTCTTAGGTTCAACTATTCATATATAGGGCTTTAGCGGCCATAACACTTAGGGTATTGCACTAGCAGGATTCAGATGCAAAGCAAGTTGTAATAAAAATATTTTTCCAGAATATGGTATTCCATATACTAAAGAGTGTTACTAGGCTGATCTTTTCAAAATTTGCATTTAGACGAGATATTCTACGGGTGCTGAAATGGCTTAAGCGTTTCTACAATCTACGCGATAAAGGTTCAGTTTTTGTTTTAAGTTTGCGGCTGCACCTTATAAGATTATGCAACTATTTTTCAGACATTAGCAGGGGATGTCTCTAAGAGTGTTTTAAAGCTGGTTCCGCGATATTTTGCTTTAATCCGAGATAGTTTTCACATAAGCGAGAACTAAGGCCAAATATGGACATAATTCAAATTTGCACAAACACAATATATTTTTGCATAACCAGCAAGGGTATCATTTTTCAAGGCTCTAGGATTTGGTTTTATCAAATTTGAAGTTCATTTCCGAAAGTTATGACTATTCGGACTTTTCAAACATTGAAACTTCGACTATTAAGCATATGATGCTAACCATGACACAACCTAAATATTTTTACATATTTAGGATCCTTGTGACCTCAGTAGTGAACAAAACTAGTTTTGCCAAGATTTGAGTTCATTTGATCCAAATTTTAACCATTTGACTTTCTATGCATGAGAAGCATATTTTAGTTAAGGATCTACGTACAAACTATAACTTTTTATAGTTAATTTCAATGAAGTAGATAATCTGGTCCTAAAGAACCTCTATTTTACTTTTTCACTTTATTTATGGACTTCATTCATATACTAACTACCTATACTATATATGTGTAAAGCAAGATTAGTTCAACTTTGATTCCAACTTAAACAAAAATGAATTAATTTTGAATAAACAGGGGTATCATGGCATCACTAGGGCCTAGAAATTAGTTTTACAATTATTTGAACTTACATGCTCAAGTTACAACTATTTTGGCTTCTATGCATTGCAAAAACTAACTATTTTCAAATTTGATTCAAACTAGATTCAAACCTAAATATTTTTACATAAATGGAATATTAAATATCTCAAGAACATTTTAAAATTTGTTTCAATATTTAACAAGTGATGGTATATATATTTTTAATAGTAATCATTTAGTGTTTACTTAAGTTTTAATCCAAATAATTCAAGCTAAGTTTAGAAATTAAATATTTTCGTACAAATGGGTTCCTTATGGTGTCAAGAGCATTTTTAAATTTATTTCATATTTTTATGGGTTTTATTTTTCAGATTTACAATAGAGGCCATATTAAGGTTTCTTGCAACTTAAGTTCAAATAATTTAAACGTAGGAGAAAAATTAAATATTTTTTGCATATTTTAAAATTACCTAATTTTATATGAATTTATAAATTTATATGACTGGAATTGAATTAGAAATGTGAAATATACTGAAGTTTGAACTTTTAACCAGTTAGGAAATGCTATGGAGAATACAGAAGTACGTTTTTATAACAGAGAAAGCGTCTTTTGGCTGTACCTCTCCCCGCTTAGACCTCCAACTAACAGAGGTGGCCCAAGCGCAATGGCCCAAGCGCAGTGATAGAAAATAGGGGCTTTCACCTCCATGTCCGTCGCCAGAGAGAGGTGGCCGAATTCTGGCGATCGGTGGGTCGGTGAGCCGGAGAATGGACTTGATGTAACATCACGAAAAATACAATAACATGGAATTAAAATTTTTGAATGTGAATATAATTATTTCTGATTTTTCCTGGCATTATTGGAATTTATTTGGATTTTCCTTTTATTTGTGTATTGTGAGAAAAATCAAACAAATAGAATTAAAGAATGGATAATGGTAAAAAGATAAAAAGGATAAAAGTAAAAATTTTGGAAAAATTTACCATGGAACCCTAACCATGCTAGTAAGTCAGTAAAGTCAACAAGTAAAAATTTTATGTACACAAAAATAAATAAATAAAATGAGTGACACCTCTTTTGACTAAAAACAGTGCAAGTTAGACTTAATTTAAAATATTAGGAAGTTATATGGAGCCATAAAAATTAACATAACACTCTGAGAGAATAATGTATCTCTGGTAAAAATTCCAGGAATTTATCATGTTATTAATACCTTTCAAAAATTCAAAAACAGAGGCTTGGAAAACCTGAAAATCAGCATGTTAGAATTATTATAAAATAAATACATAATATTTTTTCTTGAGATTTTTATGGACGTATCTTTGACAGAAATATAGCTCTTAATAAAAGTTTTAAAAATAAATAATACAATTTGTACCCTTAAATAAACAAAACACCGAAATGAAAATTTTGGCTGATACACAGTGTCAGAATTGTAATTAATTCATTATAAGATATTTTGATCCGAAAATTTTACTGAAGGATTAAAACTACTAGGATACCTCAGTAAAAAAGTTTTATAATTTTTCAACTCGATTTGATAGCTGTTTTAATGCCGAACATGGCGCTGTCCTGAAGCCTATCTCTTTAACTCAATTTCCACCTCTGACGTGTGGGCCAGCCCCTTTGCCGTACCGTTCGCTGGCTGGAACGGAAAAACCAGTTCTCTCACAGCCGGTGGACCCCAGTCCCACTTGCCAGCGCTATTTTCCCTCTCTCTCTTCTTCTCTTCCCCGCCGAGCAGGCTTCTCGCACGCCCGAGACTTCGCCTCTCTGCGTCTCAGCACAAATCGCTGCGCCCGAACGATTGACTGCCTCCATGTTCATCCTTGGGAGCTGTGCACCATGCCCTGGCCATTTCACGTCGCTTCTGTGCCGGCAAGACCTTGCACCAACAAAAGACAGAACCAACCGCAAATCTTTTCCTGCGTTCAAACACTGTGAATCCATCTAATGTCGTCTATATATACTGGGTTAGCGTCACAATGAGCCGCTCTTCCTTTACCACTCGCCAGCTCAAACTCAAAAGCCAGGAATTCTTCCTTTCTTCGCCCCTGTTGCCAGAACACTCGAAAAGGCGAAATTTGGTGATTGAGCAAAACCAGTGAGCCACTCTCAAATTCCTCGCAACCGTGGCATCTCTGAGCATCACTGAACTCATCTGGCTCTTCGATTTCAGCTCTTCTTGCCCGCAACCCTGCCACACCGACTTCTTCTTCCCCAACTCCAGTCACTCGGTGGCAGCCCAACTCGTCACTTCTCCGAACGAACCAACCACCAAAATGGAGCTCAGGCGACCCACTGATGCTCACCGTGTTACCGATTCGACCGGAGATTCACCCATCCTTCTTCTCCGGTCATCTTTCGCCATTGCCGCCGCTCCTCTCAGTGACGAGATACCCTCGGCCCTCGCCGCCGGCGATAAGCCCCACCACCTGGTGTGCGTCGCCACCCTGGTGCTCATGGTGACGTCGGCCGAACACCTCCGCCGCGCATTCGCCGCCGGCGGCATGCCCTTGACGAAGCTCTGTTCTTCTCTCACTGCGCTGTGGGTCCGCTTTGTCAGCCAGCGCAAAATCCCTCAGTTCAACCGGTAAAGGTGTTTTCCCTTCTGTGAAAGCGTATTTATGAATTTCATTTTGATTTTTTAGAAACCGAGTTAATTCAAATGCTTATAGATTTTGCATTATAACTCCAAATTGAATGAAATAAATTTCTATATTGATTTACAATCAGTTACTTGCATAATATGCAATAATATTTTGAAAATATTCATTGGGTTAAATTGAAATTCAAATTTGAAAGAAAGGGCTAAAGATATGCTTTATATAAAATTTCTGCATACAAACTTGGAATTGAATGGAGCCAATTTTAGTGAAATCCTTATGCTACCAGAAGTTCAAATATATAAAAATATTTAAATTTCAATTATGTTTGAACTATTTTCTATTAAAGATTCCATTCAATATATTAGAAATTCAAATAAGCATAACTTGAATAAAAGAAATATGAAATAAGTAAAATTTGATTTCTAAATGCTAGTGTGACAGTAGAATACCAGATTTTGCCAAAATAATTAAGAAGTGAACTTGATTTGAATTCTTTTGAAAAACATGAAATAACCTAAGTGTAAAATGTATAAATATTCATAGAAAATCAAATAGTTAAAATATGGATCAAATGAATTCAAATAATCACCAAACTAGTTTTGTTATACTCCTAGCATCACAAGGATTCTAGATGTATAATAATATTTAAGGTTTACCATGGGAAACAGTAAATGTTTAGTAGTTGAAATTTTAATTCGTGTATAATCCAATTAGTCATAACTTTCTCAAAATAACTTCACATTTGACAAAACCAAATCCTATAACCTTGAAAAATAATACCCTTACTGATTGTACAAAAATATCTTATGTTTGTGCAAGTTGAAATAAGTCCATATTAAATTTTAATGATCTCTTATATGGAAAACATTTCGGATAAAAGCCAATTATCGTGAATTCAACTTTAAAACACTCTTAGTGTCTTACCCTGTTAATACCTAAAAAATGGATAGATTATCTTATAGGATGTAGTTGCAATCTTATACCAAAAACTGAGCCTTTGTCATGTAGTAATAGAAACACTCAAGCTTTTTCATCAACCCGTAGAATACCTCGTCTAAGTGCAAAAATTATGAAGATAAGTTTAGGAATGATATTTAGGATATGTACTATCATATTCTGGAAAAATATTTTATTTACAACTTGCTTTTCAACTAAATCCTGCTAGTTGAATACCTTTAAGTATTATGATCGTCGTAACCCTTAATATCATATAAGCTTTTTCAACAATAAATATTATGTCTCATCTAAACACTAAAATGTATAAAATCAGCTTAGAAATGTTCTTCAAAGTATATTCTATCCAATTTCGAAGAAATAACTATATTTCATCATGCTTTCCTCATAAATCATGTTATTTAAATAACCCTAAATATTATGATTAATGAACTTCATAATATGAATAAGTAAACTTTTAATAATAAAGTTTGTAGCTAATATATTTGTATCACCAGAACCTTCCTAAAAACCATGAATAAATCTAGTAACCTAGCTTAATAGATCTAACTTATTCAAAACCCCTTCTTTTGCAATCGCTTAAGGCTAAGTGCTATTCGCATAACCCCCTTTAATTAGTGTTTTAATTCTTTAATCCAAATAATTTTAGCATCTATAATTCGAAGATATAAATACAAGAATTCATAATTTTATCCTCTTGAATTCGTAAAATCAGAATAGATAATCTTCGAAAGAAACCATGTTTTGTTTGTTATAAAAGCCATTAAGTATATGAATGTGTATTTACCTAAATCATGAGATCTTGAAATCTTATAATTCAAACCCTAAAGCATTCCTGTTTTCTTCTATGAATCTTCATTTGGTTTTCTATCTGTTTTCTTTTTGCCCTTATTAAAGTTGGTTATTTGCTATATTTTCGGTTGATCGACGTGTAGAATTCGACGTCCCTTCCTCCGTCGATGCCTTCGTCAGCCATGGCCTCGTCTTCGTCGTAAGCAATAATTAAGCAAGGCAAGCACCCCCCTTTGATCATGTTGATCCTAGTATTTAATTTGCATTGTGTTTATTAAAATGTTTCATGCATGCGTTTACTTTCTATAAATTCGCTATTTTGTGGTGCTGGTAGTTATACCTGTTGTCTCATGAAACTTCCTTCATAAGTATGAACATGTGAACCTTGATAACCATAGATTGAGCTTAGACAGTTACTTAATGTCATCATGGGTATATGCGATTACATTTTTATCCATGCTTAGCCATGCTTTAGAATCATGTAGTGGATGATCAGATCAAATTTTGTTTCTTGAGAAATGGAAAATGTTGGAAATGAAGTTGTTGGTTATGGGTATTTTGATTAAAAACCCAAAATAAAACTATGGTTTTGATGCGGGCGATTATTGGCAATAGCCAGATGTGTAGAGGGATTTGCACGTAGTGTAGGGTGGAGTATCGCCCGTGTCACAGTAAGGACCGAGCAATGGGATGCTATTGATCCAAGAAACCCATGCAACCACAAGTCTTGGGATGGGGCAACCTTAAACCAATTAAGTTATCTAGCTTAACTTTGCACATTGGTAGGCTGAAGTAGTACGAGCATTCCTTTCAAGTTTGTTCGAAGGGGTGCCCTCACCGAGGTGTTGGGAACAACGCCTGCCGATATAACGGTGTACGCCATGTCTATGGGAAGTTCCAACATTTCTATGCTCTGAGTTCTTCCGGCATAGCATGGGTTTTAACGTCCTAGTGCTGGTGCAAAGTTAACTTAGGTAATGTAAAGGTTTTCGTCATGAACATTCTGGCCACATGCCAAAGGTGCGTGAAACATGCGGCAAAAAAAAAGGTCATGACTTGTGGGTAAAGTTGTACTCCTCTGCAGAGTGTAAATCTAATCGATTAGCCATGTCCATGGTCAAGGACACTTGGTAAAGTCATTCCAATGTTAGTTTTGGTATTTTCTAAAAATGGGTTTTGGTGTGAGCTTGTTTTAGCAGCTATTGCTTTATGTCAAAGGGCCGACATTGTTGGATTTCATTATCTAGATTTCTCGATGCTCACGAAGGGTTGTGAGTATTACTTATGCTTTACTTATTTCATATCAATCACCTTGCTCTTATAAATTCCGTTTGCAAATAACTTTATTTTTACAGTATCAATTCTGCTTTATGCAAATTAACTGTAGTAGCCTCCTTTGAAATGGCCTGCATATATTATAGGTTTTGCTAAAGTCTTGCGGAGTACGAAAGTACTCACCCTTGCTTATATGTTGTTTTTAGGTGGATAAGTTAGCGAAGCTTCGAAGTTACCTCTTCCTTCGCAAGTTGCGGGTTTATCTTCGTCGTGTTCTTTCTAGAGTTTATGCCTGGTCAGTTGCCTGCGGGTTGGATGGGCACACTGCAGGACTTGCTTCTTTTACTGCTGTAATCTCTGAGTTGTAAGTTTTCTTTGTATAATAGTTTCCGCTTAATAATTTGTTGTATGGTTGTGATTCAAATTGTCGTGTATGTGCGTACTAGCTACTGATCATGGGACTAGTACGGAATGCACATTAGATTTCCATTTTTGCATTTATGTACAAATGGGGGTCGTCACACTTGAGCACCCACGTGAAGGCTTTTCTATAGTTCGCGATGGCCGGAACAGAGCTCCCACCGAGTAGGTGCAAGAAATGGGGATGCTTGGCCAGGAGCAAAACCGATAGGGTTAGAGCTTGAATGGGCAGTGGATTAAGCATCAGGGGATGATAGTGATTATATTTTGCCAGTTGATGAAGTCAGAAACCCACCAGAGAGATGGGCCACCGTGCGCTGGAGCTCGGAACGAAGGGCGTCGTGGTGGTGGTACCTCAAGTGCCCGAATCTGGAATCAAGCACAAGGGTGAGTTCAGGGGTCACCAAGGATGCTACAAAACTGACTAATCGCGAGATAGCTCACCGGGCTTGCTCAATTGGGTTTTGGCCCCTTCCTTGGAGCTTACCAGCAATGGCAGCGATGGCTATGCGTGAGGAGAGGGAAATGCATAGGGCTGAGCCGTGGCAAGGGCTTTATAGCGAGAAGACGGATTTCGGTAAGGGTCCCACAAGGTGAGGCCAGCGACACAGGGAAATGGCGCAGGCTTGGCTGCTTCTCTGCAGATTTCACGCGCATACGCAAACTCGATGGAGCAGCAGGGACGTGATGACTTTCAACGCCTTGGCAACGTTGGTGCATGGGCGAGACGGAGCAAGTTCCAGAGCGTGGACTTGCCGCTGAGAAATTTGCCTTGGCAGGAGATCGGCAAGGTTGAAGACTTGCCGTGGGAGAGGAACGGTGGGGTCCAAGCCCGTCGCGTAGAGAAAGGGAGAGGGCAAAGCTGCTGACAGAGGGGGAAATGGCGTGCGGGTGAGCTAGCGCATAGGCGATGGGGCCAAACGCACGAGGGCGTTGCTCGGGCAATGCCGGCCATTCGTGGCATAAGTACCACGGCGGCGTCGCTGCTCGCTTGGAACGGCAGGATTTGTACGGGGTTCGTGCTGCCATGGCAAAGGCGGGGAGATGCGGCATCAGGGCTCTGTCAAGGGGGGCGAGCTGGCGAAGTTGGGTGCTGCCATGGTAGGGAAAACCGACTCTGGGAGCTGCCATGGTAGGGAATGGGCTTGGTTCTGATTGCCGCGTCAGAGGGGAAATGGTGAAGTTGCGTGCAAGGAAATGGCAGGTCCTGACAAGAATGAATGCGCCGCAAAATTTGGTTTTGTTCACTTAGCGAGGCGAGCTTGATTTGAAGTTTGCCGTGGCAATAATTCTTCGCATGAAGTTTTGCCGTGGTAGCTCTGTCGTTGATGGCGGTCAAGCCAACACCATGCTGTGGCAGCGCAATTTGAGGAAGAAAACATGCCGTGGCATGAAACTAGAGGAAAGGCAGTGCGTGTCTGTGAGGAAGAGCAGGGCAAGCTGGTTCCAGGCGATGCGATTGGCAGAGGAGGGTGGCAAGACTTTGTCGCGAGTCTGCCGTGGCAGGAGAAGTGGGGGCGAAATGGTTGCCATCGTAGTAGTGGCGAGGCCAGAAGCTTGTCGCGGCATCTGGTTGGGCAGAGGAGCGGCAAGACTTGAGTGCGGAGTTGGAGGGCTGGCTGTCGAGGCCCGCCCAGGTGCTGCCGTGGGGAGGAAAGGCCGGCCAAAACGCTGCCGCGGCGAAGAATTGGCAGACGGCATGGGCACGCGCGAGGGAGAAGAAGGAATGAGACGCTAGCAGTTGGGGCCACAGACTTGTTGTGGCTGATAGTGGGCCAGGGAAGTCAGTGACGAGCCTAGGGCTGACCAGAGGGCCCACCTGGCAGAGAGATGCAGAAGAAAAGATGAGAACTGATTTGCTGAGTTTCTGGATAGCCATTCGGTTTTGGATTAAATTTAGCATCCAAACTAAGCTGAAATTTTTCTAGACTTTTTGGGGAGAAACCTTATGAGATACTGATGTTGCCATAAAATGTTTGGCATGAGATCTGACCCGGGGAATTTTGAAAAATTCTGACAAGCTGACTGATAGATTTATTGGCCTCTCTATTTTTAGTTTTCTAAAGGCAATAAATGAGATCAAAATATTTTCAAAATTTTACTGGATGTTCTGAGATTCTTCAGATGATACTTTAAAATTTTCAGATCAATATCATGCTTAATTAGCTTTATAAAAATTTGACATTGCCTCTGTTCCAAAAATCCAAATTGCTGTTTTTGATTTTTATTAACTAATAAATGAGTTCGAAACTTTATGAAACTTTTGAGAGGTGATTTTGGGAGATTTTTAGGTTTTAAATAGATTATTTCCAGAATTTGTTGCAATTGGAAATTTTGAACTCAAAATTTTATAACCCTTGTTTGAGATATTTAAAATGCTTTTGATAATTTCAGAAAACCCAGAAATTCCAGAAAAATATTCAAACTCTAATGCAAACCAAAAATCAATTCAAACATTTGTATGTTACTGGTATTTAATTTTGGGATGTTACAACAACCCCTATGAACCTCTCGAAAGGGTACATATGATGTAGAAACACAGGGCCAAGAAACTGTATCTCTTTAACAATATGAACAATCAGATTGACCATAATATCGAAAAAGGATGGAAGGAAGCACATATCAAGCCGACATAGAGTGTGGATCACGTCTTGCTACAGCTTATCCAGTTTCAAGGGATCAATGACCTTTTGTGAAATCGCATTGAAGAATGAACACAACTTTATAATTGGGTCTCGCACTTTCTCTGGTAGAACACCCCTATTTGCAACAAGAAGCATCTGTGTCATTATCACGTGGCAATCATGAGACTTTATGCCAATTAATTTCAAGTCTTTCATTGAGACTAGCCTATTTATGTTGGCAGAATAACCGGACGGAACTTTGACTCCATGCAAGCACTCACACACGCTAATTTTCTCTTTCTTGCTAAGAGTGTAGCAAGCTGATGGAAGGTACTTTTTGCCTTTACCCAAATCTTCATGATGTAGCTCCTTCCTGAGGTTCATATCTTTCAGGTCCATCCGTGCTTTAAGTGTATCTTTTGTTTTGCCAGGTATGTCTAGTAAAATACCAAGCAAGTTGTCACACACGTTCTTCTCTAGGTGCATAACGTCGATTGCATGTCGAAAATCCAGGTGCGAACAATAAGGTAGGTCCATAAATACTAATATCTTTTTCCACAAAGGAGCTGAATCACCGAAAAACGAGACTGATGTATTGGCGGCTCCCTTTCCATGGATAATTTTAATATCCTTTAAGGCCGCAAATATCTCTTTGCCGTTGCGATGTTTTGGAGCTGAAGCAGTCTCCTTTGTACCATTGAAAGCTCTCTTGTTGTTGCGATACGGATGGTCATTACGAAGGAACCTACGATGTCGCATGTAACACATTTTTCGGCAGTATTTTAGGCATCGGCTACCTGTATCACCCAAGCAATGGACGCATCCATTGAATCCTTTAATAGTCTGGCTTGAAAGATTACCGAGAGCAGGGTAATCATTGATGGTTACGAACAACAACGCGTAGCATGAAGTTCTCTCTTTTCTACTCATCCCATACCCATACACCGTCGTTCCAAAATACCAGAAGATCTTCAACCAGTGGTTTCAGGTACACATTGATATCGTTGCCAGGTTGCCTCGGCCCTTGGATCAGCAGTGGCATCATAATGTACTTTCGCTTCATACAAAGCCAAGGAGGAAGGTTGTAGATACATAATGTCACCGACCAAGTGCTATGACGACTACTTATATTGCCGAAAGGATTCATCACATATGTACTGAGCCCGGACCTTATATTCCTCGTATCATATGCAAAGTGTTTCTTGTATTTTCTATCAATGTTCCTCCACTACACAGAGTCAGCAGGGTGTCTGAGCATTCCATCCTTCTTACGCTCTTCAGCGTGCCATCGCAGCAATTGAGCATGCTTTTTGTTCGCAAACAGACGCTTCAGACGTGGGATTATAGGGAAATACCACACCACCTTGGCTGGGGTTCTTTTTTTCTTACGATGCACTTCGATGTCGTCAACACCGCGCTTATACCGAGATGCCGTGGAAACAGGACACGCATCCAATTTTCCAAACTCATTGCGATACATTATGCAATCGTTTGGATATGCGTGTATTTTCTGTATTTCCAGTCCCAATGGGCAGACAATCTGCTTGGCCTGGTACGTGGTTGCTGGCAACACGTTTCCCTCTGGGAGCATGTCTTTGAGAAAACCTAACAACTCTGTGAAGCTCTTATCAGACCAACCATTGCTTGCCTTCAACTGCAGCAGCGTAAGCACAACATGCAGCTTTTTGAGCTCCTCCTTGCAGCTCGGGTACAAAGGTGTTGTAGATTCCTCTACCATACGCTGGAACTTCTGAAAATCCCTTTCACTCGTGAGGTCCTCCTCCCCATCACGCAACATCTATTCTAGATCATCTTCATGGTTATCGACGAACGTATCATCTTAGGTGTACACGAACGTATCTTCGACCACCGTCGAGTCGTTGTCCTCGTCATCATCATCAATCAGATGACCTTCACGTACAATCTCATTTTCACCGTGCTCAGTCCAACAAGTATAGGCAGGCTTGAAACCCCTTCGAAGCAATTGTGCACAGATCACCTCAAGGTTAGAAAATTGCTTCTCATTCTTGCAATTGACGCACGGGAAACAAATATAGTCCACCAGCTTATTTGACTTGTACGTCGTAGCCACGCTCATAAAACTAGTCACACCGTTAAAGTACTCTCTATCGCGACGGTCCACTTCATACATCCATCTTCGGTCCATCTACAAATATTTATAAGAAATAAAATCTCAGTAAATCAATAAGTGGTCACAAATTGTTTTATTCTGAAGGACCATGTGGAGGTCCATCCATGTTTGTGATGAGTATTTGACTTTATTTGAGCAAGGTGTGCTCAAGTTTGAGTTTGATTTGGATTGATTTTCAAAATGAAGCAATTTGAGTTGTCTCTGCCAGAGTGGCGATCTGGTCGATGGACGCGGTAGTGATGAGTTGGATGGTTTATTGCACATCTTTGTGGGCATTGCTATGTGAGGAGTTTCCTTGTCTTTGATGGTTGCGGGACGACGGTGCTAGGTCATGGTGAGGCGAAGGATGACCGGACTAGGCGAGGAGCGTCGAGGTCCGAGCGGTTGGGAGATCGCCGGAAGATGATCGGAGACGGAGTTCGGGCAAGTCAAGAAGACAAGGAAAGGAGATGATGCTAGCTAGATGCCGCGTGGATCAATGAGGACCGTCGGATTGAGGTCTAGTTGATAGGTTAGCGGGTCTAGGTAGTATGCTTTGAAAACCGTGCAAGAAAACCCGGTATGTGTGTGGGTTTTGGGTTAGCCCTTGCATGGCTGTGTGAATGGGTTAATCCTAGCCCTTAGATGAGTGCTCTAGGGTTGAGGGACTCATCCAAGGGTGGTAGGTGGCCCAAGAGTAGTATAAATAGGGGTGGAGGGGTAGCCTCCTTCCCTTGAAGGTGTTGAGGTTTTTGATGCTCATTTGAGCTTTGCCCACATGAATGTGAGGCTTTGTAACCTCCCCTTCCAGAAATGAAAGTTTTATTCATCCACCTCTGAATTTATTTTATGATTTACATTATGTCTTTACTTTACGCAATTTAAATTCAGCATTTACTTTCCCGCAATTACATTCCCGCAATTTACTTTCAAGTAATTTGGATTTGCCTCCTCCTTCTAAATGCTGCTGTTCTTGGATGTTTTGAGTGTGTTCATATGGTTTTACATCTCTTTGCACTCTTGGATTGAGTAGAGAACATCTTTTCTTTCAAGTTCCAACTTTGTTCTGAACTTGTTCTTCGCGCAGCAGTCAGTGTTTGATTTTTGTAAAATATAGAAAAATCCTTTTGAGTGATTCTTGTTGGAGGAGGTGCGGGACTCTGATATCCGCTTGCAGAAAAATATTGGAGTTCACTTGTTGTACCGTTTGGGCGCCATGAGGTGAAAACTGAGCCCCAAACGTTCTGCTCGAAGTTCTTGACCAGACTGTGTTCTTCGATTTTTGTGTTTTTTCTGTAAGGCTTTTTGAGGAGAAATTTTGTGGAGTTCTTCAAGACTCTGATTCTCACAGGAGAAAAAGTCTCAAAATTTTGTGAGCTACAAAACCCACCAACCTCCTGTGCAAATTGAGGACAAGTTCTGGGAATTCTGCTTTTGCTTTTCTGAAAGTGACTTTTGTGATTTGAATTGATATCCTTTCTAAAAGCAAGAGTTTGAATTGATTCCTCTTTATCTTGGACACTAGACAACCAGGATTGTGACTCAAAAATCCCCACATATTTTATGGTACTTATCCATGCAAGCTTGGGGTACACATAGTTGTCTAGTTTTTCGGGTTTTTCACAATTCCTTTTGAGCGATCTTGTCGAGTTTTTTGTTGGAGTATTTTGGGGGAATTTTTATTTGCGACCATTCACCCCCCCTCTGTTCGCCATTTCGGTCCTTCAATTGGTATCAGAGCAGGTTTTGCTCTTCCATAGATCTTGACCGGTCTCAAGAGCCATGGCGACGGACAAATATTCCACCAAGCCTCCAGTTCGTGAGCCGACGCGTGAGAAGAAGTACCACAACTTCTCCAAGAACAAGAAGCTCTTCCACCGCGTCCTCGCTGTACTTGACGACATCAAACTCTCCGACACGGAGATATGGAGCGACGAGGACGAGGATGAACCGCAAGAAAAGAAGGGCGGCGACGACTTCTCCGGCATGTGCTTCATAGCCGACGCCAACGGCATCAGCGACTCCGAGCTGTACAGTGACACGGATGAGGTACCCACCTACGACGAGTTAAATGCTGCCTTCTGTAAATTAGGCAAGTTTCATGCTAAGGCTAGGTCGAGGTGTTCTGAGTTAGAGAAGGAAGTAGGTACCTTGACTCGGGAGTTAGCTTCACTTAGATCTTCTCTCTCCCGAGTCACTGATGACTGTGTTCTTTGTGATGCTGTTCTTGTGGAGTTGGAGAACCTAAGGACCATACATGATAGTGTGCTTGCTGAACTTGATAGTCTTAGGTTGAAGAATTCTAGCACTAGTTATGTTCATGCTATTCCTGTTGAGGCTAGTTTTCTTCATGCTCACTCCACTCCACCATGCTCTAATTGCCCTAATTTGCTTGCTGAAATTGATGCCATGAGTTCACACCTTCAGAAGCTTTCTGCTAGAAATGATGAACTTGAATTGCATGCTTCTAAGGACCCAGTCAGCTCATGTGAGGGCTGTAGGCAACTAAAACTTGACAATGATGCTTTGAATGTCAAGTGTGATGAACTTGCTAAGGACTTACTAGTTAAATCAAAATCTGGTTGCCTGCTGTGTGCTGGGGTTAAGGATGATGTGGATCAAATCCATGTCGAGCTTAAGAAGAAGTTAAAAGACCAAACCCTTAGGATTAGAGATGCTCTTTGTGTTTCTTGTGAGGCCCTCATGATTGAGGCAGCCGTGCTAAGGGAACAAAAAACACGTGCTGAGAGATCTTCTCTTTACGGTTCTTCTTCTTCCTCTCCTTCCCCTGTTCTTCTTGTGCTTCTTTCTTCCGAGATTGCCAAGATATTATGAGCACTCTCGAGAAGTTTGTTGGAGGCAAGAAGAAGCTCAATCTTATTCTATACCAATCCAAGATTAGTAGATTCAATCAAGGTCTAGGATTTGATCCTTGGAGCACGCCGGCGCATCCTCCCACCATTGTGCGCAGCTCCAAGAGTGGTGAGATTGTGGTAGCTCCTGCAGTGAGCACCACCATGTTTAGGTCTCTGGGGTTGTCCATAGGACTTCGACTGTAAGGGTGTTACTCCTGTTGCTTCTGTCTCTAGCAAGGCGAAGTACACATGCACCATCTGTAAGAAGGATGGTCACCTAATAGATTTCTGCTTCAGGCGCGTCAAGATCACTCGGCGTAAGCGTGTTGCTGCTCTTAGGGATATTCAGGGTCATCCCCAGACTTTGAGTGCTCCTAAGACACACACTGCTTCTAGACAGGTTAGAGAGTCGCCTGTTTTTGGGCAGCGTCCAGGACTTGGTTTTCATGCTAGTTCTTCGAGTTTTAGTCCTGGAGCTGTTCGTAGTCAGTCTTTCCGCCGTCCTCTTGATATTCCTCGTTTTTCCCATCGAGGTAGATATCAGCGGCGTGAGGTGTTTTCTGGTAGGAGATCCAGGCAGCCTTACTGGGATGGTCCGGCTTTTGCACCACGGCGTGCTAACCCAGTTCCAGCTCCTAGATCATCTACTAGAGTTACTACTGATCTTGTTAGAGTTGAGCGTCAGAGAGACACTCGAGTCCAGTCTTCTTCTGTGGCTGGTACTCTGAGGTGTCGTATGGTTCAGTATTGGGTTCCTAAGTCTTCACTCTATCCCAGTACTGAGTCATCTTTCCCTCTTGTGTCAATTCCTTGTGTCATGTCTATGCGATGATGCTTTTGAGTGCCTTTTGCCTTTCTCATGGCATGAGTCGCTTGAGGCCAGCTTGAGGATGTGATGACTGCCTAGTGGAGTGGATTTGGGTCATCTTGTGGACTTGTCCTTTCTTAGTTCGATTCTTAGTCCATGAGTTGTCCTGAGGCATCATCTTCGCCGTGCATAAGTAGTGGACCTCGTTTTTCCTCGAGGTACCCACTCACAGCAAGAGTTGCAAGTAAGTATGTTGGTCATGTTGATCTTTACTAATCTCATCTAGGATCGGTTTGTCGCTTTTCAATGTTGGCACTCGATGTGAATTCCGAGTTGGCCTTTGCGGCTTGTCTCTAGAGGATTGGATCTTCCTACATGACCATCATGAGCATCATGCTAACCTGCATGTACTTTCAACTTTGTTTGCCTTGTGTTTCGCTCCACAAGTGTTGAGCTTCATGATAACAGCATTGGGGACTTCCACTTCCATGGTGAGCTATCTCATACCCTCATGTCAGTTATACTTGTGATCATCATTTCCATGACATGTTGTGATTGCTCTTGCTCCCATGTGTATTATATGTACTTTGCTAGGTCTTGTTAGTTTTTGTCTGTCTTGTTTTGTGCCATAGCATGTTTTCCCCAACCATCTTTGTGCTTCACGTATTATATCCTAAATTCATGAGCTTTTTCCCAGCATGTGATTTTCTTGTTTTTATCCTGTCCATGATATTGTTCATTTGGTATGAGCATTTGTATTAACTATGGGCACGTGCTATATATCATTTACTTTATTTTGTCATGAGTAGTATCTAGGTTATATGACCCTGATTTTCTATTACATCCATGATTAGCTTTGTTTAGACTTTGTTTGTCAGACTTTGTGTTACATGTGAGTGCCTTTCATGAGATTAGGGTCATATGATCTAGCTGCCGCTGTATGACTTATATTGTTCATGATCACCTTTTATTGTCCTTCATGCTTATATGCTTCATACCTATTTTGCATGAGCTTGTGTTTTTCATTCATGGCATGTATTCATCATCATGTATAGAGTGTTGCCATAAGTAGCTTCTCATCTTTGTGTCCACGGTCACCATTTACTTTCATGCTGCCTATGTCCTCATGACCTTTTGTTTGGTCTTCTTTTGATGGGCCTTTTCACAGCATGTAAATATTATTACTGAGACTATGGATAAATGGATCTTGATGTTGCTAATTGGTTTGTCTTATGCATGATCCTCTTTGGTTGTCTTCATTCATCTTGCTCATGGTATATCTAGTAGCATGTTGTTGTGCTTCATTGTGGTATTTCTTTATTTACATGCTCATTGCCATGTTTAGGGTAGTATCTTGATCCATGTATTTCTAGGCTTGCACATGATCCTGCTAGCATTTTGTTGCTTTGATGCACCTTGCTTAGCTTCTTCTCACAAAGATGATGGTGCTATGATGCACCTTGCTGTTGTTTATCATGTGGATGTTTTCACTGTTGCCTATGGATATATGGATCTTGATGCTATCTTTAGCTTGGTTGTGATACATGATCTTACATTACCTTCTGCATCATGTTCATGCTCTAGATGATCGTTTGCCACACTTTTCCTGTATCTTGTCCATTCGTGCCTAGGAACCGGATCCGCTTAACCCCAGCCAAAGCATAGATTTATTGGATGCATGTGTGTAGGCTTTCTGGTGAGGAGACCATCATCCTAGGAATATCTCTAAGTCTTCTTCCTCTGCTTTTGGATCCACTTCAAGTCATTTGCCACTACTTGCACTACACTGCAGAGGTAAGTACCTCTGAAAATGTTGATGATAGTGATGGGTCTCTTAGGAGGTTGTGGTTCTTTTGTAGGTAGAGCTTGTGTCCTGTTTGTCTAGAGTCTTTTGGTTGGACTTCTAGCATAATTAGGTTGCTTTTTACCTTGAGCCATCTTGCTCCTTAGAGACCATATGGTTTTCGATCTTATCTCTTTTCCTCTAACTTTCTACCTATCTCTTGTGAGGTGAGAGTTTTAGAGTGTGCCTCAAGGGGATTTAAGCTTGGAGTCGTGAGCCCTTACGGCCTTTCGTGAGGGGGAGCTGGTTTGTATATTATGTATTATATGTTTTCTTCCAGCTTAGCTTTTCTTTTCTTTGTGTTTCTTCTGGGTGACTTTGGGCTTGTTTTCTTGAGTTGAGTTCACTCACTTAGACTTCTGGCATGCCTCGCATGGACCTCTTATCTTGTGCTTTAGGTTGCTATCATGCGTCATTAGCTGTTCTCTCTTCTCTCTAGGTTGAGTTCCCTCACGCCTTATAAGTCTAGCGGTATTGGGCCTCCTGGTAGACAGCAGTCTGTGCACTCCTTAGTTGGGATCTAGAGTCGACTTCCTATGTCACCACTGGGAAGATAAGAGTGAGTCCGAGCCGTAGTGAGTCTCTTCTATCTTATCTATACTCAATAGCCATCCAGCTTTGCGCTTCTCGCTTTCTTCTCCTCATTCTGCTTTTTCTGTTGTTATTGAGTTCATTCGGGTTTTCTTTATGCCTAATCTTGATAATAACTCAACTTTAACCAGATTTGAGCTTAAAATTGATTCATTTGTTGAGGGGGAGTTTGGGAATCTGTTCATGCATTGCATTTAGACTGCATTTTCTGTTTTATGAGCTTTGTCTATTATGCAATTGATTTCTTCTTCATGCTATACACCATGCTACATCATTTGAAGAAAATCACTAGCTTAGGTATGTCCAAGTTCATTTAACTTGCTAAGCTTAAAAATGAAATAAGCCTTAAATGAAAAACTTGATGAAACTTGTTGCTTTTACTTGCTAGGTTTCTTCTCTAGAGGTTTGTGCCATAATTTGAGAAATTTAGGAGTTCTCTAGAGTCCCTATAGCAACTTGGGTGAAACTAGTTTGATCCATGCAGAGTCCTTCAATTGCTCATGAATCGTTGTGCTAAAAATGAAAATTAAACAAAATTGACTCTTCTTGTGCACATACGACTCAACACCTTGTATTCACAAGACCGCTTCCCATTGCACTTGGGATGAACTTGGAATACATCGTGTTTGACCTAGACCATCCTCTTAAGAGCTCATCTTGAGATGGTCGACACGGCTTGAGTCAATTGGTTGTCAAAAGAAAATGCAAATAAATTAAAAACAAAGACATATGTGGGTAAAGAATGCAAATAATGTCAAACATTTGCACCCCGCTATGTCTTGTATGATGATAAATCAAAATTTGCATTAAGTGATAAATGAGCCCAAGGACCTTGTATGCTCTTCTAGATTCCCCAACGTGTTGAGTAGGTTGAACTCTAGGTTTTCCTTTGATCCTTAGAGTGGCTATTCTTCTATTTTTGAAACTAAAGCTAAGTGTTGCACTTGTCAAATCTTGCTAAAATGAAATATTCAAAACTAAGCTCGATTTGCACTTGGACATGTCTTAGTTTAGTCATCTTCTGAAATTGACAAGCTTGGTGTAATATCCTTCCATTTTGATCAATTGGATAATCCACAAAGCTCTTTCAATTGCATTTCATGCATACATAAAAAAAATTGATGCCTATATTGCCAAAAGGGGAGATAACGTAGAAAAGGCATCACTAAAAGATAAAAATGTGAATGCTTATTTGGTTATTATGATCTTTGTAAAACTATGCTACTACTTCATTGGATCATAATCTCATAATCACATTTGACATGTTTACTTGGATTTTAGAGTTTTGTTGAAAACATGCTCTTTCTTAAATTTAACTCTAAAATCTGAATTCCTCTTCACAACTTGGTCATGGTTCTAATTTCTATCTTTGGACCAAGTTTGACTTTGCAACTGAAAATTGCTTTCTTCTTCATTTTCTTCAAACTCAAATTTATGCCTTTTGTATGGTTTGTCAATATACTCATCAAGGGGGAGATTGAAGGACCATGTGGAGGTCCATCCATGTTTGTGATGAGTATTTGACTTTATTTGAGCAAGGTGTGCTCAAGTTTGAGTTTGATTTGGATTGATTTTCAAAATGAAGCAATTTGAGTTGTCTCGCCGCTTCATTTTTGGCCACCGAATCTCTCCTTCAAATCTCGTACATTTTAGCACTTCCTGGATGAATTGAGTACTTTGAATCATGCGCTTCCTCAAGTTTGATCCTCTAATGTTGGTTTTACTTAGCGCGAGCTATCATTCCTTGAACGACCTCCAATCTTAACCTCTGAAATTCCTTGCATAATTCGGTTGATCCTCCATTGACAATGCATTTGCGCTATGGCTTTCGACTCGGGCATCCGCCACCACATTGGCTTTTCCAGATGATAATGGATTCCCACATTATAATCCTTAATTAGCTATGAATATGTATTTCAGACTCTTATGGTCCGTATATATCTCACATCTATTTCCTATGAGATAATGACGCCATATCTTTAAAGCATGCACTACGGCACTAACTCCAAATCATGCGTTGGGTAATTCACTTCATGTGGTCTTAATTGTCTCGACGCATAAGCAACAACTTTGCCTTCTTGCATTAACACGCATCCCAAGCCCAGAGGGCATTGTCGATGGACGGTAATATCCCGCCATTCCTAAAACTACGAATGAGTAATGGACTTCTGTGGCTCCCAATGCAACATCAAGGCCCACTTTGTCGGGATCAATCATGACTTTGGTAGTCATTACATGACTTTGACAAACTCGATATCACGATCCGTGGCAATCCCGCAAATCTTCCGAAATACCTCCGGTATTCTCGCCAGAGTGGCGCACCTGGCCGATGGAGATGCGTCGCAGGTCGTATGGGCGTGAAAAATTGCTTTCTTCTTCATTTTCTTCAAACTCAAATTTATGCCTTTTGTATGGTTTGTTAGTGATGAGTTGGATGGTTTATTGCACATCTTTGTGGGCATTGCTATGTGAGGAGTTTCCTTGTCTTTGATGGTTGCAGGCGACGGTGCTAGGTCATGGTGAGGCGAAGGATGACCGGGACTAGGCGAGGCGTCGGAGGTCCAGACGGTTGGGAGATCGCGGAAGATGATCGGAGACGGAGTCCGGCAAGTCAAGAAGACAAGGAAAGGAGATGATGCTAGCTAGATGCGCGTGGATCAATGAGGACCGTCGGATTGAGGTCTAGTTGATAGGTTAGCGGGTCTAGGTAGTATGCTTTGAAACCGTGCAAGAAAACCCGGTATGTGTGTGGGTTTTGGGTTAGCCTTGCATGGCTGTGTGAATGGGTTAATCCTAGCCCTTAGATGAGTGCTCTAGGGTTGAGGACTCATCCAAGGGTGGTAGGTGGCCCAAGAGTAGTATAAATAGGGGTGGAGGGTAGCCTCCTTCCCTTGAAGGTGTTGAGGTTTTGATGCTCATTTGAGCTTTGCCCACATGAATGTGAGGCTTTGTAACCTCCCTTCCAGAAATGAAAGTTTTATTCATCCACCTCTGAATTTATTTTGCGCATTTACATTATGTCTTTACTTTACGCAATTTAAATTCAGCATTTACTTTCCATAATTATATTCCCGCAATTTACTTTCAAGTAATTTGGATTTGCCTCCCCTCCTTCTAAATGCTGCTGTTCTTGGATGTTTTGAGTGTGTTCATATGGTTTTACATCTCTTTTGCACTCTTGGATTGAGTAGAGAACATCTTTTCTTTCAAGTTCCAACTTTGTTCTGAACTTGTTCTTCAAGCAGCAGTCAGTGTTTGATTTTGTAAAAATATAGAAAAATCCTTTTTGAGTGATTCTTGTTGGAGGAGGTGCGGGACTCTGATATCCGCTTGCAGCAAAATTTTGGAGTTCACTTGTTGTACCGTTTGGGCGCCATGAGGTGCTCGAAGTTCTTGACCAGACTGTGTTCTTCGATTTTTCGTGTTTTTTCTGTAAGGCTTTTTGAGGAGAAATTTGGTGGAGTTCTTCAAGACTCCGATGCTCACAGGGAGATAAAGTCTCAAAATTTTGTGAGCTACAGAAACCCACCAACCTCCTGTGCAAATTGAGGACAAGTTCTGGGAATTCTGCTTTTGCTTTTCTGAAAGTGACTTTTGTGATTTGAATTGATGTCCTTTCTAAAAGCAAGAGTTTGAATTGATTCCTCTTTATCTTGGACACTAGACAACCAGGATTGTGACTCAAAAATCCCCACATATTTTATGGTACTTATCCATGCAAGCTTGGGGTACACATAGTTGTCTAGTTTTTCGGGTTTTTCACAATTCCTTTTGAGCGATCTTGTCGAGTTTTTTGTTGGAGTATTTTGGGGGAATTTTTATTTGCGACCATTCACCCCCCCTCTGTTCGCCATTTCGGTCCTTCATATTCATTTAATTTGTTACGTAGTGCTAATTAATCAAGAAATCCATATCCAAATCTCACTTTTAAAATCAATTAAATATTTGCTATTAGTTATAATGGTCCGTCCGGCAAATTTGCATTACTTAAAAAATGTATTAAATTAATATACACCAAGTAAAGAAACAATTATAAGTACTTAGATAAAACGACAATTAATTATGTAGTGCTATCATACTTAACATATTAAATGCAATCACTAATTTGGTCCTCATAAAAACTTAAATTCAAGCTATATCTTAATCTTACTAATCACTGTACATATAAAAAGGTGGTAAATTGAAATCTAGTCTCTAAATTAGAGCTCTAATTGTGCTCATTATGCAATCAATAATTCTCGTAACCAGCAACAATATAGAACGTAATATCCAACTAAATCAACTACAAATGAAATGTACATCAAGATACGAACCTTAGATCACGAATTAGAAGTGAATTCCACCAAATTTGAGAGCAAAAATTCGCCCCCTCTCTTCCCCAACCGAGCAAGAACAGAGCTCCTCTCTGTTCTGGACAGGTTGGGGAAGGATCCCGGGGTATATATAGTGCCGTATTATCACTGCCGGGTCTTATTCAATAACCGGCAGTAATATATCATTGTCGGTTCGATAACAAGAGCTGGTAGTGCCGTTCGCGCGGGAGACTTTAGGGTAATATTATCACTGCCGGCTTTTGTTTATAAGCTGGCAGTGATGTATTACTGTCGGTTTGGGAATATGAACTGGCAGTGATATTGCTGTACTTCGCGGGGAAAAATCTACTGTGCCGATTTTACTGGGAACCGGCAGTGATAAGACAATCACTGCCAGCTCGGGCTCACCCAGCACTGATGGGGGGTCACGGATGAACCTTTCTGTAGTAGTGAGAAGCGATAGTGATGTGCTGGCTCGGGCTCATTCACATCACTATCGGTTCTTATGTGAGAAGCGATAGTGATGTGCACCCTCATCACTATCGGTTCTCACAAAAAAAAACGATTGTGATGTGCCCAGCGCTATAACACAATCGCTTCTAACCTGACAACCGATAGTGATTATTATTAACACCCCTTCTAAGTCATCTGTCACAATCATTTTTCCTAAAAACTTAAGAACCGACCCAGATGAAGCGATAGTGATGTACCATTCTGTAGTGGTGCTACTAGATATTTAACGGTTCCTTTTTTTGTAAAGAAAACAGTAGAAGAGGCTCCTACTATACTATATTAATAAGATTAACATACAAATACAAGAGCGAATAAAACGGAAAAAAGGGATGAAAAAGATTCTATCCAAGAAATAACAAGCGGTCTAATATTGTCCTTCACTCTATGCAAATGCAGAGTAATATCCTCTATGAAACAACGCTTCCGGTTGTCAACAGAAGGAGTAATTTATTCAATGTTTTTCTATTCTGCTGTTTCCAAATATGCCATGAAACAATAACAAATATGGCATAAAACAATAACAGAATATGCCATAAGTGGAGGCGGCAGATTGGTGTGGAGGCAGCAATGTGTGTTGATTAATTTGGGGAGGAGTGGATTTAGAGTTAGGGATTTGGGGATCTGTGATAGTGTGGGACAAAAAAGTTTCCCTGTCGGGTACCTATTGTTCCTGCTTCGAAAAATATTGTTCCTATCGGTTGGTTAATGTACCGTCACAAAAACTAATGATTCTTCTGTCGGTGTTATAAGCCGATCACCAAATGTAAATATTCCTGACTGGTGGCTACAGCCCGTTAGGTAATTTATAAAGCTGTTGAGTCTGTTACTGACCCCACAATGTAAGTACCTTACAACATATATTTAATTATAGATCATCAGATTGCAATGAACAAACTGTTACCATGATATCTATTACGGTAGAAATTTTCTACCATTATTTGATATCACAAAATTTCCTGGTGTTACAACAATATTATACAGTGCATAAGAATACTGTAATATACTTTGTGTTTGACACTTGAAAAATAAATATAGGTACTTGAATTGACCATAGATAAGCATAATCTCATAAATTTGGACCCTGCAAATCTTTACGCACTTTTAGGTTGAAAACTAATAGATGTAATGAAGTAGAACATATTGATCACTAGTGACAAACAAGAGTACATCAAATACCAAGCACTTTGAGCAATTTATGTTACAGCAACCTATGGCTAACGAAACAAAGACAAGATAAACATAAGGAACAACACCATCATTAAAATAAGGAAAAACAACAACATTCTAGTAATGAGCTACTCGTCCAATCTCCAAGAAAACTGGGCATTATTGATTATTCGCGGTAATGATATTCTGATGCAGAGGGAGGCCAAAGTATAGGATGGCACCCTAGAATGTTATTGGCTGAGCAAGCAACAAGGATATCCATTCTCTCAGTATCGCTGAATCTGTGTATCCATCAATTTTCTTGTACATTGTTTCCATCATACGTGATAGATTAATAACCTGAATTAGCAAGGAAGATGGTATTGAAGTCAATTTGAGGTACTCATGGTTCATATCTTTCCATGCATTTTCCACCATATTCCATAGTGCTTCACTTGCCTCCTCCCTTGTTGTGTTATACTCTTTCATATAGCAAGTTACAGCAGTGGCAACATTGTTTCTTTCTGTCTCAAACTACAAGAAGTATATATGTTGCATGAGATTTCAACCATTAACATCGAAATAAGAAAATAAAGTCACAGATTTACTTGGTAAAATGTCTATTCTTGAGCTAGTTAAAAAAGTGAAGTTTCCTGCAAATGCATTTGCGTGAAACTTTTTTAAAATAAAGTACAATTAAATTTCTGCATTACAGAGAAAAATTCCTATGCACAAACGTGAGAAGCAAAAGAAAATATGTTGTATAGAAGATTACCGCATGGGCGACAATGTCATCCATTAGTCGAGAAACAATACATGAATCCTTGACAATTTGAGGAAACATTACATCCATTTCATAACCTCCTCTGTAACACCCTCTTCAAAGACAACGAAAGCAGTACAGTTTATTGCCCAGTAGAAGCATGTAACCAGCGTGACCTGCAAATGCTCCTTTAACGGGGGAACGTATTTACTATCCCTCCAACCAATTTCAGTTACATAACCTTTGCATACTTCAGTAATCTACAAAATAAAAAATATCTTATATACAAGGAAGCTACTTATAGCATTTGTACTAATGAGGACGATAATGAAATTTTAAATAACTTGAGTAAAAACATTTCTTTTCATACTATTCTCTTAACTTCCCATACGTTCTGTAATGTTTTCAGATTTTTTGATGACTTCTATCACCTAGAACAAAAACCATATAAAAAATGCTAGCTGCAAAGCTTACGTAAACAAAAGGCTATATACTTCTCATAGATGTCCTCCCATATACACGATACATGAAAAGAAAATATTTAAAAATACGGCAGGCAGCACCAATAGCGGCAATAATGAAATGAAACTATAAATCATATACAAAATTTACTACTACTGCAGCTACATGATCCTATAAAAACTACAACCTGTAGCAATAGTTCTATTCACAGTTTGCATTATTGTTATTACTGTCATACAGTATGATGTAGTGAAACTCACAAGGCTGCGCCAAGTATCGCGATCCATTGTACAATCACAGGTGCGTACCACGAAAGGTGGCATGCATGCATGCATATGATTGATTACATGGAAGAAAAAAATTGCATTAAAGTACATAAGACAATTGGTCAAACATACTATATCCCTGATAACATTAACATTCTTCCTCGATATCTCCTTTGGAAGTGCACTCTGAATCTCATTCATGGTGCCAAACATAAATCGAGCGTAGTCCTTATAACATCTTCCGAGTTGCTCAGCATCCTTTTCATCCCACCTGTAAGCAAATATCATAAAAGAACACTAATAAACGCCTCATTACATAAGCAAACATGAACAAGATATTTCACATACAACTTAAAACACTTTGTTTGCAATTATTTGATTATGCTTAACTAACACCCTTCAGGTAAAATCAGGAGAGCCAGGCTACAGTATTTTCATTATTCTAGGTAGAGGCAAAACAAACCTCTGCATCACATCAGCGAATGGTTGAAGCTCTTCCCAGGTGCCATAGTTGTCAAAAGTATCATCATATGGTGTAATAGTTGCTATGAATTTCGCTAGCAACTTCCTAGCCTTCGCATATTGCGGTTCATAATACACTCCCAATGCCCAGAAATATGCTTCTGCTGGCCTATGCCTGGCATAGAATAGTTCGCGTGGGGACTCTAAACCATGGTACCACCTTCAAAAAAGAAGAATTTGCATTATTTGAGTAATTTCTTTGATGCAGTTAAGTTAATAATTCGTTGAAGTTATCTTTTTCAGTATCCAGATGACAGGGGACATCTTGGTTTGCACCGAAATAGACAGTTAGTCTGCTTACTCGCATATTTCCTTGACTTCTTCACGGTGAAGTCGCTGCAACAAATAAAAGTCCAGTTTTGCTAGCTCAAGTATCAACTCGTTGCACTCCTTATCTTCTTGGTACAGGGGGATATAAAATCTAGCCTCCAACCTCTTCATCCTACGGAAAGATGGTGTCTCAAGAGCATGCCTTACTATATTGGAGAGTGGCTTCTCAAGATGATCTACCATTGTATTCAGTAGGTTTGTCGTTTGGCCCTGTGCTTCATTCAGAATTTCCTCGTTAGGCGTCCCAAGATAGGTTGCCTCATAGAATTTCCTCGTAGCGCTTCCCTGGGAAGATGGTACTCAAGCGGGCATTCTTTGCTTTCGGTGCATGTGTCAACGCGTTTAGACATTGCCGTCCATTGTTATGTGTGGATGGGACATTCTTGACTAGAAAGTATAAAGGCCAGATATTGACTGCCATAGGAGTAGATGGCAATAATCAGGTTCTTCCAGTAGCGCTCGCATTCGTGGAGGGTGAGAACACAGATAGCTGGCTCTGGTTTCTAAGGAACGTGAAAGCCTGCGTCGTGGATCAGCGGCTTGGAGTGTGTGTTATACACGATCGGCATCCCAGGCAGTTGAAAGTGGTCGCGCAGTTGCAGAAAGGTGAAGAAGAAACACATCCATGGCCTGATCTGTGAAGTAGGTGGTGCAAGCGGCACATGGGTGCTAACTTCTATAAGCAGTTCAAGAATAAGGGCCTTACAAATCTTTTTAAGAGGTTGTGCGACCAGAACCAACAGAGAATGTTTGATGCACTGTGGAAGAAGTTAGATGAGCTGACGTCAAGGCATACAACAGAGGTAGCGAAGAGGCCAATGCCGGCACAGAGGAGGCCCCACTGGCGTTGGAAATGTTACCCACGGACCCTCCGCATTTGGTCCAGAGGAATGGAAGATCCACAAAATGCTTCTCCGAATGGATAGAGCACGAGCCTAGAGAAAAATAGGCATTGCTTTATGACACCGATGGTGCCCGGTATGGGGTTATGACGACAAACTTGGCTGAAGTTTACAATTGGGTCATGTGAGGCCTGAGACCCCTTCCTCTTGTTGCTATAGTGGAGGGTGTTATTCATGGTATTGCGAAGTACTTTGTGGATCGCCATGCTAGAGCATTAGTCCGTATGACCGATGGTTCCCGGTATGGGGTTATGACGACAAACTTGGCTGAAGTTTACAATTGGGTCATGTGAGGCCTGAGACCCCTTCCTCTTGTTGCTATAGTGAAGGGTGTTATTCATGGTATTGCGAAGTACTTTGTGGATCGCCATGCTAGAGCATTAGTCGTATGAGTAATCCTGATGTGAAATACTCAGAGGTCATCTATACGTACATTGAGGAGAAAGGCAAAAAGAGGGAGATGCATAGAGCATTGAAGATGGGCACAAGGGAGCTTCGTTTCGAGGTACTGTGTAAAGAGAAAGCCGGTCGTGGGACGAACCGGCGCAAAGTTGCTCATGAATGCATTCTACTTCGACAAACATGTGTCTGCAGCTGCAACAAGTCTCGTCTCTTACACAAGCCATGCTCGCACGTAATGGCTTCCAGCTCAATAATCCGTATGGATCCTGGTATATTCTTGTCACAATTCTTCAATAAAGAAGCGATGATGGCAACTTGGAGCGGTGAAATTTACGGCTTTCGAGTGGTGGGTTTGTTCACGAAGCATTAGAGATGGGAGGATACATGGTGGATTCTTGATCTCAGCAGGCTGAAGGGCGTAGGGCGACGACAAACAAGACGTATAAGGAACGACATGGATGCAGCCGAAAGCGGGCATCGTGTGAAGAAATTTTCAGTTTGTAAGGAGACATGACACTCTTTCAAGAATTGCCCGACAATTCAGAGGCCGTGAAAATGTTGTATGGGTTTTGCATGTGAAATTGAACTAGTTTTCTCGTATGTCAATGTGATATGTCAAATTCCTATGTGTAATGCATGTATGGACATAGGACGTGTAATGCATGTATGGAGTTGAAAGTTGTTCGCATTTGTGGATTTTAGTTGGTTCGAATTTGTATGTGTGATGCATGTATGGATTTCATTGTTGTTCGCGTTTGTGGATTTTAGTTGGTTCGAATTTGTATGTGTGATTCATGTATGGATTCCTATGTGTAATGCATGCATAGACATAGGATGTGTAATGCATGTATGGAGTTGAAAGTTGTTTGCATTTGTGGATTTTAGTTGGTTCAAATTTGTATGTGTGATGTTTGTATGGATTTCAATGTTGTTCGCGTTTGTGGATTTTAATGTATAATCTCTTTATTGTATTGAAATTCCATCTCTAATCCCTTTATTGTATTGAAATTCTGTTTCTAATTATTGCATTCTATTTTATTGTGCATTTGATTTTGTACTAACATTGTTTTATTCAATTGCAGGTATGGCGAATGTTAGGGAGTACCAGTTGCTGGACCCACTGATCGACGCGACTCAACGGAGTCGCTTAGCCACCTTGCCGCCTCCAAACGAGGAGCCACCTTTCGAGCTGAGTGCCCTTTACTTGTGGACCCCGATGAGAGCATGGCGGGTTGACCCGCGATGGATTCCCAGGTTCGTGCACTTTTTCCATACTTCCCTTACTATATGTTGTACGTGAGAACTAATAGTCGTTACAATATTTTCCTGCAGGCTTAGGGCGGCAGGGTTACTGCCACTAGCACGGATGGTGGAGGTGACTGCCACCGATGCGCAGGATAGGCGGGGTGCCTCTAGGAGGTTCCCGTAAGACAGGAGCTTGCTTAGCGATTCAGTAGATCGTTGGCGACCGGAGACACATATGTTTCACCTCCCGTGCAGTGAGATGGCGTCGACACTGGAGGATGTGAGCTACCTTCTGGGCCTATCTTGCACGGGGGACGCGGTAGTGCCTGACGATGTCCACCCGGAGTGGAGGACGGAGCTCCTAGCCCGGTTTGTGGACGTGTTACCCGCTGAGCGTGGCTACACACCTTTCACTTCTACGCACAGTCCGACGCAGAAGTAGCTGATACAGTTCTACGTAAGTGATATTAACTTGATCTACATTTTATTTTTGTATCTCTTACAGTTTTCGAACTGACCACTTTGTGTAGCCCGAGAGGATGGCAGATGGAGCCGAGGAGTACGTTGTTAGTCGCCACTTCGAGGCGTACTTGCTGTTGCTCTTCGGCTGGGTCTTGTTCTCCTCCTCCCATGGGGACACCATCGACAAGCACATGAACCAGTACGCTAGGTCGATCGTAGACGCCGACATTGAGGACATCCCGCAGCTAGCGTGGGGACCAGCTGTATTGGCAGCCACGTACCGTGGTCTTTGTGATGGTTCACGTCGCGTGGGGGACTGATCCATCCTCGCGGGGTGTCCTCTACTTCTTCAGCTTTGGTCTTTTGAGAGGTTCCAAATTGGTCGGTCGCAAATAGATTTGGAACCCTACGGACCGGGCTTCAACGGCGCCCCTGGGGATGACGTCGACCATCCTACCATGGGGATGTTGTGGTGTCGACGACGGGTTAGTAAAATGACCTTTGCCTACAATTCTGCAATAGTTTTGAAATTTTTCGTCTAACTTTGGATTATTCCTTTTCTTTGCAGCCGACTTTCACGCCTGTCACGTCACACGCTTCGTACCCCGAGTACGTAGCGATGTTCGACCAGTTGATGGATGACCACGTCATCTGGCGTCCTTACCTCCCGAAGCTTGTAGGCGCTCGAGCACCTCATGGACTCTCCTTGCAGTGCACCTATGACGTCACCTTCTGGTTGACACGGTGCCACCTCGTGTTTGACGTGTACGTGGAGACGTACGCCGTGCATTGTGTCATGAGGCATTTCGGTCTCCGTCAGGTCTTCCCCGTCCCCACTGGTGAGGTCGTACCACCTGCCATGCACACATGAGTGCTCTTCTACGTCAATTCCAATTACATTATTTTTTGCGATGTTCGTGCTATTAACGTCAGTGCTTTTTTTGTCATGCAGGATTACACATAAGGGTTTTGTTGGTAGCGCGGTGGCGACACGTATGTTGCCTCATGCTCAGCAGTGGATGCAAGCGTTGGTGGACGTTCACGAGGAGGTTGCCCCGTACGACCCCGGCACGTATGACGAGTACATCCGTGGTTCAATCCGCGTACACGCATTCGCATTGTGCGTGTTGTTGACTCACCTCTGAGGCATGTTCCCTTCACAGCGGACACCTACCCCACGCAGCCGGACTCGTCATTTCATCGCTCAGTTAGTACTTATTTCAAATGCCATACATTGTGTCGTTACTGCAATTTTACGAACTAACTAGCCTTTCAATGCGTGCGTAGAGCGACCGTGGTAGGGAGATCATGGAGGAGGTGGACACACTACTGGCACGAGTAGGCCAGACGGACAGGCTGGAGGTCACGATGGACTTCTTGAGAGGGGCGTTGCAGCGTGTACGCCAGAGTGCGGCTCGCATCGTCCGGGTTACTTCCCCAGGCCGCAGCTGGGGCATCACACACACAGACGGCCCCCCTCCAGACGTGCCAGGGGGATCTAGCTGGTAGTGTTCCGCGCTGTACGTCCCCATGGCTGCAGGTAAACCACGTGGTCTCCTTTTATCTATTATGTTCTTCGTATTATGTGATGTAGTAACATAAAAATTTTGTCAGCAGCGGCCGATCCAGCACCGGACCAGAGTGAGAGCACCTATGCTGACTTCCCTCCTCTCGACGACACATACTTGGACTACTTAGTAGATCCCTACCATCAATTCACGGGTGTGGTCCTTGGTCCCTCTCAGCTCGCCGATGCGCTCGGGCAGACTCAGCCGTCACAGGACACCTTCGCTACTTCGACAGCAACAACACGGCCTACTAGGAGAACTCGTGGGCAGGCTACTGACCAGCTGACGTATCCTTCGGGGCATATGCAGCGCCGTTGGAGGCTTCGGATGACACGAGGAGTAGCACCTTGCCGGGGCCCCAGCTAGTTTCCTTCTTTTATATATGTGTACTAAACACCGTATGATGCTTTATTTCCTCAGATTATATCAAATTGAGCTATGGTATTTTGTTTTCATAATTTATGTTCTATTACGGTATGATCACTTAAGCACTTCGTGGAGTCCGTAAAATAACATGTTTAGATGAATAATAGCCCCGAAACACCCTTTGTAACATCCCAAAATTTGAGTTTTCAAAAATCTTTTGTTTAGTTCATCTTTCCAAAAATCCCCGCAGATTTTCTCGCTTTAATAAAGCATAATCTGAAATTTTCTAATGCTGAAATAATTTAATTTGACTAATATAAACTTCAATTAAAATAAATTTAGTTTTATTTGAGTTCATTGTGCTTCAATGAATTTTCTGTAATTTTTTGATATTTTTCGGAGTTCGTTTGCTATTCATTTGGAAATTAATTTAAATTAAGCCTCTTGTTAAATCTAAGTAAATACTGTAAAATTTTAAATAAGGTTTGGTTAAGAATATTTTATTCAAGCTCCAAATGTCTGAAAATTTTTTCTAGAAATTTTTTTAGAATTTTTCTGGTATGTTTATTGCTCTAAACGAATTATTTTAATTTCTGGAATTATTTTAATTCAGAAATTGGGCTAAATCGACGTGTCATCTTCTGAGCCGGCCACGTCATCGCCCAGCTACAGCCCTCCGATCCAGATCCGAAGCACCACAATGAGCCACGTCACCCGGTACTGTTCATTGTGCGCCAGGTGTTCGATCCGATCCGTTTTCAATCCAAATATGGTTTTTCTTCGTGTTTCCTTGTATGGCACGACTCCCCAGCCTATATAAGTGTCCTAAGACCCCTCCCACGCAGCCCTAATACCCCGAGCTCCTCCCAAACCCTAAAATCCACCGCCATGTCTTTTCGGTGCGTCGCCATCATCGGCCGATCTTGGTGTTGCGTTCCCCGTCATTCCGGTGAGTTTTTCTGAAATCCGCTTGAGTCATCTCATGCCTTATGGTCAGATCTATCTCTCCACCAAATTTGGTACAGTTCCATCTGCGGAATCTAAAGTTACGGCCATTCTAATCTCAAATCTTGCTGCTGCCCGTTCTCCTCGGTTTTTACGAATTTGACCGTTAAATTTTTTCTGTAGACTCCTATTGATTTCCTCTACACGATGCTCACCCTAACTCAAGGTTTGGCCAGCAGGATTTGTGCAGAAAAATCAATCCTCCCCGATCAGACTGCGTTCCAATGGCAGAAAACTTCGTCGCGCGTTCCCCGTTGATCCAGAAGGTAAACCGCAGATCCGTTCACGTCATATTGTGCCAAATGATTCCAGATAGCTCTCTGTATAATTTGGTTAGGTTCCATCTATTATTTTAATAGTTATGATCATTTGATCTATTGGCTCGGCCATTGTTCGTCGACGCTTGTGATCCATCCGTTGGGTTGCTTCAAATCCGGATATACCGTTGAGTTCGTGTCGCGCGTTCTACATGGTGCTTACTTTCCTTTGCTTGTTTCATCCTCCGAAAAGTTTAATATTCGTTATCACGCCTTTTTGTCACCGCCACTGCCTTGTGCCGCCAACCATTTTGGTTTGTCGTGGCCATGTCATTGTGTCCAGAAGATCATTATCCCCTGTTTTGCTCAATGTTGAAGTTCATTGATCCCCGGTTGCCGTCAAAGCCATATTCTAGAATCTACCCGACGTCTTTTGGCCTAGTCCTTCGTGTCGGTGCGCATTTCGGTTCGCCATCTTTGGTAACCTTTAATGCAGAGCCAACCCTACCATCCTACCCTATGCCAAGTGTATTCATCCATGAATCGTTTCGCTCCAATCCGGACTTAACCCTTGGTCCAATTTGTCGTTGCGTCACGATATGTGTACCCCGCAGATCACAAACCAAATTTGAGCCATGTCATGACCTCACTGCCCTATCTTTCAACCGGGGGTTGCCACCTTATAATCTCATAAGTGTTCCGTTAACGCTTCACCTTTATCGTTAACGTTCCGTCGTTAACATTCCGTCGTTAACGTCCCGTCGTTAACGTTCCGTCGTTAACGTCCCGTCGTTAATGTCCCACCGTTAACGTTCCGTTCGTTAACGTTCCGCTGCTAACGTTTCTTCGTTAACATTCCGCCGTTAACGCTTTGCTCTCGCTTCGCTATCGTCGCATACGCGCATTCCAGCAAGAGCGTAGCGCGATGTCATTATCCTTTCTATCGTCCTATCGTGATCTAACCCCATTCCTTGTGAGTCTGGATTTATCTTTCTTTCATCTGCAAAGCCGGACCAAAACCTAACTTAAGACCGGTCCGATGGACTGAGTTCATCGTGAGCCGCGCTGCCGGTATTGCGATTTTCCTCGTTGTGTCCACCGTAGTAAAATATTTGTACTGTCTTACTACACATCGTCATCGCCCTGTTATCGTCAAGTCTCTTCTTTGATGTATGACTGAACCCCAGATCGGATCGCACTGAATGTCGATTCCATTTGTCCTCGTCTTATCCCTGAAAATCTAATCTGCCATTAACCCAGAATTCATTCGTGAACTTGGTCGATAGACCATTGGCCATATGTCATATCCTGGTGCCATATCTATTCTATTAGTTTATTTTCTTTTGTTTGACTGTGTATTTGTTTAGTCAACAAAAGTTAACATTGAGCATCAGTTTAGTTCATCATGAACTAACATATCTTTATAGACCCGATCTAGATCAAGAGCCCATATGTCAATATCTGTCCAATCGAGTTAATTAATCTCGAAGGATATCTCCAGGAATATACTCCGTCTTTCCCTAATTATCAGTCGTAACCCTCTCGATAAATCTTCCAAAGCTTTGTTTTTTCATCCGATCTTGATCAAATCTAAGTTCTAAATTCAATCCCTTAGCTTCAGCACCAATCTAATATTAAATTGGAGTTTATTTGAATTGCTTTTGAGTTTTGTTGTATTTGTGCTTCTTTGTCGTTAGGCGTGTCGTCCGTTTACCCAAGTAGTCAAGGGCGAGGAAGTCAAGCATTCGATTGAAGAGCCAAAGGTTGAGGAAGCCGAAGATCAATTAAAAAGAGTAAAGAGCAGTTTATAGCAAGTGCCAGGCAAGTTGTGCTTTGATCATGTTGAACCTACGATTACAAAAAACTACTATATTGTTTTACATTATTGCATATTATTTGACAGCTACAAATGTCTTCAATTACATTTGGGACTTAGCTATTATACCCAATTGATCTATACCCTACCTTGCCATTTGTATACCATGATATATTGTCACCCTAGATTGGTTCATTATAGTTGGTTAGTAATAATAATCAACATGGGATGGTTAGACCGTATTAGTTGCTTATCCATGCCACATCATCACATGTACTTTAGTCTTTGATAAATAATCTTGACTAATGGAATATGGAACGATGTTATGAACTTGTGTGTCATGTGTGGTCACACGATGAGATTTGTAAGGACCCGAATCCACTGATTCGAACCCACTGTGTTTACCGCACTAGTGCTAGGATCAACGCTAGTGCACACAGCTCAACATCGGTACATATCACATCATAGTCAACGATAATAGAATAATAGTTCATTTATTGATATAGCTAAATGTATGATCTTATGACCGACTTACATTATTAAGCCACGCAGGGCAAGACTGGAAATATAAGCTAATAATTAAGCAATGGAAAGTAAGCGTAGATAGCTCATCGATTCACCACGAGCAACCGACAAGGCTCGGACCCTAATGACTCGTGTCTTCCTGGACTTCCTCTTCCAACACAGGTGTAGATTCTTCAACTGTTGATTATTGTTGTTGGCAAGGGTGAGTACTTAAAGCACTCAACAAGTTGTGCCTGTAATGCAATTCTATGTAACTATATGCAAGGCTTATTCCAATGGATAGGCTATCATGGCTATTTTGCAATAAGCAACATTTATGAACAAATATAATAAGTAGATCATAAAGACTGTAAAACAAATAACAATAGTAAATAAATTCAGTATTTCTCAAGTAAACCAAGTTTCCAATCCTAAGTCAAATTCCATCTTCCACATGGCATTCCGCCATCCTAACCAAATTGTCCATTTAATTAAGCTAACCCTTAATCAGAATTCCGAGCATTGCTCAATACATAAGCACGGCTATCCGAATAGTTTTACACTCTGCAGAGGTTATGCACTTTACCCACGTGATACAACCAAACACCACCAAGGCGAGTGATTATAACAAAGCCTTTACAATGCGCTGCCTTAACCCGATACTACCCGCTAAGGTTTCAACACTGGTGGGACTGGTTACCACATCCAGGGCCCCCCTCTTGCGCCATGTGAATTTCTCCATAACTCGGGAACTCACACCGACCACGATAGTACCAAAATTAAGACATTGCAAATTACTCAGCTAGGCTGGCCCATACCAGACATGTGGTTGCATGATTGACTCAGGTCAAAGGCTTGCAAGGTTAAGTCCTTAGAGTGATCAAGGCAAGACATCCACATACCATCTGCCCATCGGGCCCACCTTGGCATACTCGCCCCTTGTCACTTGCCCCAATCTAAGTGATTATCACCCAGTTGATTACTAAGCACCACATGCCATCAACAATTCAACATCGTTGCTTGACATGGCTCGCCACAACAACTCAATCTCATCGTGTGATCCCACATGACACACAAGTTCATAACATTGTTCCATATTCCATTAATCAAGATTAATTATCAATGATTCTGACATATGTGATGACGTGGCATGGCTAAGCAACTAATACGATCTAACAATCCCATGTTGGTTATATTTACTAACCAACTATATTGAACCAATCTAGGGTGACAATGGATCATGGCATACAATGACAAGGTAGGATATAAATCAGTCTGGTATATTAGCTAAGCCCAATCTAATTTGAAACAATTGTATACTTGAAATATTATGCAATAGGGTAAAACAAATATAGCAATTTTATAAACATGGGTTCAACATGATCAAAGCACAACTTGCCTTGGAATAGGTCCTGATCTGGTTCAGGAACTTGCTCTTGAGTTGGTGGATCTTCCTCCGAAGGAGAAAAGCAAATAAATACCAAAACAGAGAGCAAATGAACTCCAAAAATCAAATAAGTTCACCATTAAATAGATCTCAATTTTAAAAAATTTTAGAAATTTGAATCACTCAAATCCGAGTTACGATGCAAAAGATATAGCGTTTTGAAATTTGAAATAAATATTGAAAATACAGAAATTGGAAATTCGGAATTAACAGAATTGTTTTTATACTGAAAAACTGATTTATGACGTCAGCGTGACCTCATGATGACGTCATCATCACAGAATTTCCAATCATATTATTTTTCCAATTGAAAAACGCAATTATGACGCAAGCATGACATCATGCTGATGTCAGCCTTGGCGCCAGCCAATCAGAACACAACACGTGTTGCGGTGCATGGACTGAGTCCACGGCATAGCGCTGGACCACGGCAGACCCGGTCCACGACGCCTCGGCGCTTGCGCCCGACACGCGGCTGCGTCCAATTGGCTCAATCTGATCCGCAGAAGACAGATCGGACGGTCACCAATCTCACGCATCGCGGCAACACGTCCATCGTCGGATTTCAATTTGACGGCCCAAAGCTTACGGATCTGGTGATGGAGGCGCGACGGCGAGACCTCACCGGCAGCGAAGAAGCTGACTTGGTCTACGGCGCTTCGGTGCTTCCCCGACGAGGTGAAGTTGCGGATCTGGTTCGACGCAAGGTGGTGAATCCGGATCTGGTTCTGCTGCGGCGGAAAATGACCCACCATCGACGGAATCTGGCGAAAACCTTCGGCTGCGTTCGCGTCCACCTCCGGCGAGTCCTTGCAACGAAACAACGGCGCCTCCAACGTTGGTGAGCGGGGAAAACGAAGCGGCGCAGTTGGTTCAATCTCGGGGCGGGGTCTGCGGCTTAAATAGCCCCCTCGACGACCGTGTCCGTGGCGGAGTCCGTCCCGTACGCGGCGACGAAGTCCTAGTCCGATACGACGGCGCGTCTCGGAGAAGATAGAGTCTCAGTCATCCACGCGTCGTGAATCGAACGGACACCTGCGCGCGTGACGTGGCGAAATCCGGGCCCTCCACATGACCCGATCCAACGGCTAAAGATCGCTAGGGTTTCTTCGCTTGAGAATAATATCCACCCTCCGATCAAGATCCGACGGTTGCGGCGATTTCATCTAGAAACCGGGCCAAACGGGCGTGAGCGGCGTAGCTCGGGGCAGCGAAATGGCCCCACGCGCACAAAGACATGGGCTCGGTCGTCTTTATTCATCTTGATTTTAAAAGGGTTTCTGATTTAAAATAATTACAGAAATACTTTGATTTGTTTTAGACCAATAAATTATCAGGAAAAATCCAAGAAAAATCTCAAAAATACTTTGAGACATTCTGGGCTCAAATAAAATATTTTTGGCCAAACTTTATATTAACTTTGCAACAATTTAAATAGATTTGAACAAAAGGTCAACATACTTAATTTAAAATTAATTCAAATAAATCCAGAAAAATCCAAATAAATTCCAGAAAATCATAAATGCACATTTAAGTAATAAAATAGTATTTAGGCAGAATTTTGGGATGTTACAAACCTCCCCCCCCTTAACAGAATCTCGACCCCGAGATTCAGGGCTAACTAGAGAATAGGTTCGGAAATTCTGACTTCAAATCTTCTTCGCGCTCCCATGTTGCTTCACTTTCAGAATGATTGCTCCACTGAACTCTGCAAAAGCGAATAGACTTGTTTTTGGTCTTGCGCTCCATAACATCCAAAATTTTGGTCAGTTGCTCTTTGTAAGTCAAATCTTCTTGCAGCTCTATTGCATCTAACGGGGTTTGCTCCGTTGGCACTCTGAGACATTTCTTGAGTTGCGACACATGGAATACATCATGCACTCCTGCCAAGGACTGAGGCAACTCTAACTAATAAGCTACTTCTTCTCGACGGCTCAGAATCTTGAACGGACCAATATATCTTGGTGCAAGCTTCCCTTTAACGTGAAATCTTTTGATGCCCTTGAGAGGGGTAACCCTGAGATACACAAAATCCTCTGGCTCGAAACTCAAATCTCGACGACGGTTATCTGTGTAGCTTTTCTGCCTTGATTGCGCTATCTTCAATCTCTCTCTGATCATTGCAACTTGATTTTCTCCTTCCTCGAGAATATCTGGCCCAGAAACCAAACGTTCTCCTGTTTCGTTCCAATTCAACAGAGTACGACAAGCACGTCCATACAACGCCTCAAATGGTGACATCTGCAAGCTAGCTTGGTAAATATTATTGTAACTGAATTCTGCATATGGCAAACACTTATCCCAAGACGTAGCATAAGCTAAAGCACAAGCTCTCAACATGTCCTCTAGGATCTGATTTACCCTCTCAGTCTGACCATCTGTCTGCGGGTGATATCTTTATCTTGAAATTCAAAGAGTTCCCATTGCTTCATGCAACTTGTTCCAAAATCTTGAGGTGAATTGGGTACCTCATGCGACACAATCTTTTGGGCACTCCATGCAAACATACAATCCTTGACATATCTGACTCCGCTAAACGATCTCCCGAGTAAGTGGTCTTTACCAGGATAAAATGAGCAACCTTGGTCAGGCGATCCACAATGACCCAAATAGAATCGTAACCTCTCTGAGTCTTAGGTAAACCGGTGATAAAGTCCATTCTGATTTCCTCTCACTTCCATTTCAGAATTTTCAACGGCTGCAACAAACCAGCTGGTCTTTGATGCATGGCTTTTACTCTCTGACATACATCACATAAAGCCACATGCTCAGCTACTTCACGCTTCATATTAGGCCACCAACATCTCTCTTTCAAATCCTGGTACATCTTAGCACTTCCTGGATGAATCGAGTACTTAGAATCGTGAGCTTCCTCAAGAATCAGCTGTTTCAGTTCCTTTTTATCCGGCACACAGATTCGGCCTTTGAAGAACATGGTTTCTTGCTCGTCCAGAGTGAAATCCATGGCTAGGCCTTCCTCCTTTTTAACCTTGACTTTAGAAATTTTATCGTCATCTTTCTGGCCTTCACTAATCTGATCCTCCAGTGTTGGCTTTACTTCGGTCTGACTACAATTCCTTGCGAACAACTTCCAACCTTAGCTTCAAATTCCTTACATAACTCGGTTGATCCTTCATTGTGACATATTTGCGCTATGGCTCTTCCGACTCGAGAGCATCCGCTACTACATTGGCTTTTCCGGGGTGATAATGAATTCCCACATTATAATCCTTAATTAGCTCCAGCCCTCTTCGCTGTCTCATATTAAGATCTGCTTGAGTGAATATGTATTTCAGGCTCTTATGGTATGTATATATCTCACATCTATTTCCTATGAGATAATGACGCCATATCTTCAAAGCATGCACTACGGCAGTTAACTCCAAATCATGCGTTGGGTAAGTCACTTCATGCGGTCTTAACTGTCTCGACGCATAAGCAGCGACCTTGCCTTCTTGCATTAACACACACCCCAGGCCTTGCTTTGAAGCATCGCAATAGATATCAAATCCATTCTGCACATCTGGTAACACTAATATGGGGGCTGTCGTTAAACGCTTCTTTAATTCCATAAAACTTTTCTCGCACTCTGGCATCCATGCAAACTTCTTTTCTTTCTTCAACAACTGCGTAAGGGGTTTAGCAATTGTCGAGAATCCCTCTATGAACCGACGATAATATCCCGCCATTCCCAGAAAACTACGGATCTGGGTAACAGACTTCGGTTGCTCCCAATGCAACACTGCGTCCACTTTGCTTGGGTCAACTGCCACTCCTTTAGTAGTCATTACATGACCAAGAAATTCAACTTTCTCCTTCCAAAACTCACACTTGCTAAACTTAGCGTACAGCTGATGCTCTCGCAGCCTCTCTAAAACCATCCTCAGATGTTCTGCATGCTCTTCCTCTGTCTTCGAGTAAACCAAGATATCGTCTATGAAGACTACAACAAACTTATCCAAATAGTCCATGAAAACCTTATTCATCATGTTCATGAAATATGCCGGGGCATTCGTCAATCCAAATGACATGACTGTGAACTCATAATGTCCGTATCGCGTAGAAAACGCAATCTTAGGCACATCCTCCGCTCGGATCTTCAGCGATGGTATCACGAGCGAAGATCTATCTTGGAAAAACTCCACCTCCTCTTAACTAATCAAATAAGTCGTCGATCCTGGGCAACGGATACTTATTCTTGATCGTTACTTCATTAAGTGCACGATAATCAATGCACATCCTAAGGCTTCCATCCTTCTTACGGACGAACAAAACTAGTGCTCCCCATGGCGATGAACTAGGTCTAATGAAACCTTTCTCTTGCAGTTCCTCAATCTGCTTTTTCATTTCCACTAACTCGTCGGTAGGCATCCGATATGGTCTCTTTCATATCGGTGCTGTCCCCGGTGCTAACTCGATAACAAACTCAATGTCGCGGTCTGGTGGCAGTCCTAGTAAATCTTCTGGAAACACATCCGGGTATTCTCTGACTACTGGCACATCTTCCATGCTGATGGCTTTCACGCTGTTGACCACTAACTGCCCAACACGAACTGTGGTCGCTTGAAATTCTACCTTCTTGCCATTAGGGCCTTCCAATGTTACAATCCTTCGGCCACAATCCAAAACAGCCTTATGTTTGGATAGCCAATCTATTCCAAGGATGACGTCTAGGGATTGCGCATCTATCAAGATAAGATTTGCTAGAAATTCTATCCCGTCCATAAGCAACTTAGCTCCCAAACACCCAAGGCTAGATCTAAGCTCAGATCCTGGGGCTTGGACTAAGAGCACACACTTAAGATTCACCACTTTAAATCCATTCTTAGTTGCAAAACTTTGGGAAACAAACGAATGCGAAGCTGCAGAATCAAACAAAACTATAGCGGGTACTGAGGTAACCAGGAACTTACCCAGTACGACGTCTGTAGCCTCCTGAGCTCCATCTGCGGTGATGTGGTTGATCCTACCACGCACTGTTGATTGCGGTGTTGCTCCAGCTTGACCTGGCGCACGATTTCCTCCTGAGGCTGGTGCCTTGGCAGGTGTTGTTCCCAAGTTGAAACGAACTGGCGTGATGCCTCGCTTCTATGGACACCTATTAGAATAGTGACCTGGCTCATTGCATGTATAGCATCTTTTCATTTGTAGATGCGACTCCTCTCGGCGTATTGTTGCCTGTCTTTGAGTCGAAAGTTACGATTAGCGGGCGAGTGCGAGGGTTGATGTCTTATTCACGGTGGCGGTTGGAATCTAGCAAATTCTTTGTGGTGACATTCTCAAACGTAGATGGTTTAGACGTCCACCCTGATTAGTCATCAAGCGCTTACGGTTTTCACCCAACTCTTTGCGCTTATCCTCTAGGATCAAAGCCTTATTAACTAGCTCCTGAAAATCTAGAAAATTGCGGGTGATTAGTCCCACCTGCAGTCCTGAATTTAGTCCCTTCATGAAACGAGACTGCCTAGCTTTATCTGTCGCTACGTCTTCAGGGGCATAGCGAGCTAACTGGGTAAATTTATTCAGATACTCGGCCGCTCGTTGGCCTCCTTGTTTCAGAGCTCTGAACTCTTCCTTCTTAAGATCCATCATTCCCTCTGGGACATGGTACTGGCGGAAAGCAGTGGTAAACTCCTCCTAAGTAATCTCTTGCGGGGCTCTATGTGCGGCACAATAATTCTCCCACCATTCTGCGGCGGTTCCTTCCAGTTAATGAGAGGCATAGAGCACCTTCTCATTGCCTTCACATTGCGTGATGTGCAGCTTCTTCTCAATAGTCCTAAGCTAGTCATCGGCTTCCAAAGGGTTCACATTTCCTGAAAAAGTTGGTGGCCGAGTCCTCATAAAATCGGCGACTTGGAGTAAGGTCGAGGTCCACCATTGTTATTAAAGTGCATGGTTGTTGTTGGTTCTTTGCCACATTGGTCATTTCTTTGCATCTGCTTTGCATCATAGTCTGCATCAGTTAGTCTGCTTGCGCAAGAAACGCTCCCAGTTACTCGCATGTCCATTGGCGGTGGTTGACGTGCCTCGTCATTGGGGTTGTCATTCTGGCGCAGTCCACTTCTGAAGCACTATTGTTCCCTCGAGTATTCACCATCTGATGATTGCCTCTTGGGTTAGGAAAGGTAGATATAGCATAGATAAGAAACAAGAATTTCTAAAGCGGGGAAATAGGTTATATCCAACTGAAATAATTTTTTATTTATTCTTGGTATGGCTGCTTATTCAAGCCTACAAGCTTTGCAACACATACTGCACACTCAGCATTACAAAGAAGCAAACTAAACACGAAACCTTAACGACAACTAAAGAAGTAAAAGACTAACTTAAAGACGCGACTCCACACTCGAGTCTCAACACAACTCTAAGACTGATCCTCCTCGGGCTCCCACTCTCGCTCCTCGGGATCCTCCTCTGACTCCTCCTCGGCTGGCTCCTGAGCTCCTCGGGTCACACGCTCCCACTCGTCCTCGACCGCCTCTAGGGCCTCTCCCAGCTCGGTGATCATCCCGATGGCTGAAGCACGGGTCACCTCAAGCTCCTGCTCTGCCACTCTGAGTGCCTCGTACACTGTCTCCAGCTCCTGAGTAGTCTCTCTCATATGCTCCTCTTGGGCAAGGGCGAACTCCATAAGGTGAGTTGCAGTAGCACACTCGTCCTCCACGATCTGTCGGTGTCGGCACGCTTGAACGTCTGGGTGAAGTCGGAACACTGAGTCGTGAAGCTCGTCGGCGTAGTCGCGGCAGACACGGCGAAGAGCAAGTCGGGCAACCTCTTGAATTGCAACCTCGTACGAGAATCTTCTGGCGGAGATGTTGGTTGGCCTGCTAGCTTCATCATTCTCCCGGGCGTAGATAATCAGCTTGCAAATAAATCCTCGGTGTACAACATTAACTGACCAGCTGCCTCTTCGGTAAAGCGGACGATAGAAGCCTCCAAGCGTCTGAAGAACTCTCCACAGCTCCATGGTGTAGCCGCCAGCTGACTCCTCGAAGGTCGGAACGATCGACATCTGCTCCACAAGAACTTTGAATAAGTTTTCCACCCGGAACGGCAAGTAAATCGGTAAATTCAGCAAAGGCGAGAAGTAGAGAATGAGATGAGTCAAGAGTGTTTTATAGTCAACTTTAAATTTTTCTTTAGAAAATAGTTTTGGACACACACAAGACACCTCCATACTATCTAGGGCCAAGACATACAGTCAGTATGCTCTGATACCACCTCTGTAAGGACCGAATCCATCGATTGAACCCATGTGTTTACCGCACTAGTCCTGGGACCAGCGCTAGTGCACACAGCTCAACATCGGTACATATCACATCATACTCAACGATAATAGAATAATAGTTCATTTATTGATATAGCTAAATGTATGATCTTATGACCGACTTACATTATTAAGCCACGCAGGGCATGACTGGAAATATAAGCTAATAATTAAGCAGCGAAAAGTAGAAAACGTAGATAGCTCATCAGTTCACCACAGGCAACCGACAAGGCTCGGACCCTAATGACTCGTGTCTTCCTGGACTTCATCTTCCAACACAGGTGTAGATTCTTCAATTGTTGATTATTGTTGTTGGCAAGGGTGAGTACTTAAAGCACTCAACAAGTTGTGCACAGAATGCAATTCTATGTAACTATATGCAAGGCTTATTCCAATGGATAGGCTATCATGGCTATTTTGCAATAAGCAACATTTATGAACAAATATAATAAGTAGATCATAAAGACTGTAAAACAAATAACAATAGTAAATAAATTCAGTATTTCTCAAGTAAACCAAGTTTCCAATCCTAAGTCAAATTCCATCTTCCACATGGCATTCCGCCATCCCAACCAAATTGTCCATTTAATTAAGCTAACCCTTAACTGTAATTCCCGAGCATTGCTCAATACCGCGAGCACGGCTATCCGAATAGTTTTACACTCTGCAGAGGTTATGCACTTTACCCACGTGATACAACCAAACACCACCAAGGCGAGTGATTATAACAAAGCCTTTACAATGCGCTGCCTTAACCCGATACTACTCGCTAAGGTTTCAACACTGGTGGGACTGGTTACCACATCCAGGGCCCCCCTCTTGTGCCATGTGAATTTCTCCATAACTCGGGAACTCACACCGACCACGATAGTACCAAAATTAAGACATTGCAAATTACTCAGCTAGGCTGGCCCATACCAGACATGTGGTTGCATGATTGACTCAGGTCAAAGGCCTGCAAGGTTAAGTCCTTAGAGTGATCAAGGCAAGACATCCACATACCATCTGCCCATCAGGCCCACCTTGGCATAATCGCCCCTTGTCACTTGCCCCAATCTAAGTGATTATCAATTACTAAGCACCACGTGCCATCAACAATTCAACATCGTTGCTTGACATGGCTCGCCACAACAACTCAATCTCATCGTGTGATCCCACATGACACACAAGTTCATAACATTGTTCCATATTCCATTAATCAAGATTAATTATCAATGATTCTGACATATGTGATGACGTGGCATGGCTAAGCAACTAATACGATCTAACAATCCCATGTTGATTATATTTACTAACCAACTATATTGAACCAATCTAGGGTGACAATGGATCATGGCATATAATGACAAGGTAGGATATAAATCAGTCTGGTATATTAGCTAAACCCAATCTAATTTGAAACAATTGTATACTTGAAATATTATGCAATAGGGTAAAACAAATATAGCAATTTTATAAACATGGGTTCAACATGATCAAAGCACAACTTGCCTTGGAATAGGTCCTGATCTGGTTCTGGAACTTGCTCTTGAGTTGCTGGATCTTCCTCCGAAGCGTCGCACAATTCAACGTCTACGCGTACCGAAGGAGAAAAGCAAACAAATACCAAAACAGAGAGCAAATGAACTCCAAAAATCAAATAAAATTTACCATTAAATAGATCTCAATTTTACAAATTTTTAAAAATTTGAATCACTCAAATCCGAGTTACGATGCAAAAGATATAGCCTTTTGAAGTTTTAAATAAATACTGAAAATACAGAAATTGGAAATTCGGAATTAACAGAATTGTTTTTATACTGAAAAACAGATTTATGACGTCAGCGTGACCTCATGATCACGTCATCATCACAGAATTTCCAATCGGATTATTTTTCCAATTAAAAAACGCAATTATGACGCAAGCATGACGTCATCGCGATGTCGACCGGCGCCACCAATCGAAACACGACACATGTTGCGGTGCATGGACTGAGTCCACGGCATAGCGCTGGACCACAGCAGACCCGGTCCACGACACCTCGGCGCCTGCGCCTGACACGCGGCTGCGTCCAATTGGCTCAATCCTGCGGCTCGATCTGATCCGCTGAAGACAGATCGGACGGTCACCGATCTCACGCATCGCGGCAACTCGCCCATCGTCAGATTTCAATCTGACGGCCCAAAGCTTACAGATCTGGTGATGGAGGCGCGACGGCGAGACCTCACCGGTAGCGAAGAAGATGACTTGGTCTACGGCGCTTCGGTGCTTCCCCGACGAGGTGAAGTTGCGGATCTGGTTCGGCGCAAGGAAGTGAATCCGGATCTGGTTCTGTGGTGGCGGAAAACGACCCACCACCGACGAAATCTTGCGAAAACCTTCTGCTGCGTTCGCGTCCACCTCCGGCGAGTCCTTGCGACGAAACAACGGCGCCTCCAACGTCGGTGAGCGGGGAAAATGAAGCGGCGCAGTTGGTTCAATCTCGGGGCGGGGTCTGCGGCTTAAATAGCCCCCTCGACGACCGTGTCCGAGGCAGAGTCCGTCCCGTACGCGACGGCGCATCTCGGAGAAGATAGAATCTCAGCCGTCCACGCGTCGTGAATCGAACGGACACCTGGCGCGTGACGTGGCGAAATCCGGGCCCTCCACACGACCCGATCCAACGGCTAAAGATCGCTAGGGTTTCTTCGCTTGAGAATAATATCCACCCTCCGATCAAGATCCGACGGTTGCAGCGATTGCATCTAGAAACCGGGCCAAGCAGACGGCGACGCTGGCTCTTGGGCAGCGGAAATGGGCCCCACGCCAAGACAAACACATGGGCTCGGCCGATCTTATTCATCTTGATTTTAAAATGGTTTACGATTTAAAATAATTCTGAAAAATACTTTGATTTGTTTTAGACCAATAAATTATCAGGAAAAATCCAAGAAAAATCTCAAAAATACTTTGAGACATTCTGGGCTCAAATAAAATATTTTTGGCCAAACTTTATATTAAATTTGCAATAATTTAAATAGATTTGAACAAAAGGTCAATATACTTAATTTAAAATTAATTCAAATAAATCCAGAAAAATCCAAATAAATTCCAGAAAATCATAAATGCACATTTTAGCAATAAAATAGTATTTAGGCAGAATTTTGGGATGTTAAAAGATTGAGTTGTGGTGGCGAGAGGATGTCACGCAACGAGGTTAAATTGCTGATGGCACGTGGTGCTTGGTAATCAACTGGGGTGGTTATGATTTAGATTGGGGCAAGTGGCAAGGGGCGAGAATGCCAAGGTGGGCCCGATGGGAAGGGGGTATGTGGAAGTCTTGCCTCGATCATCTCAAGGACTTAACCTTGCAAGTCTTCGACCTGAGTCAATCATGCGACCACATGTCTGGTATGGGATAGACCTAGATGATTAGTGTTCTGATATCTTTCCTCTGATACCTCGGGGTAACAGTACACGAAAGTGTATCTTTGTGGGGGAGCGTACCTGTGCTATGGATTGGTGCCCATCCAACGTTGTTGGCCTGTCCTATACTTCGGCTCCGCGTGAGAGGAGTAATAGTGAAGGCAAAACCGGAGAGGTTCTTTGGATAAGGTAGAGGTTCCTGAAAGGCTTTGTCGTGATTTCTCTGCCGGCACACCAAAGGAAGTGTGCTAATGGCCAGGCACAAAGAGAATATCAAATCGTGTGGGTAAAGTGCATAACCTCTGCAGAGTGTAAACCTATTCGAATAGCCGTGCTCACGGTATTGAGCAAAGCTCGGGAATTACAGTTAAAGGTTAGACTCTTGAAATGAAAACTTGGAATGGGATGGCAGGATTGCCATGAAAGGTCGGAACTTGACATAGGATTGGAAACTTGGTTTACTTGAGAAATGTTGAATCTATCTATTACTGTTATTTGTTTTACAGTCTTTACAATCTATTTATTGTATTTGTTTATAAATGTTGCTTATTGCAAAATAGCCATAATAGCCTTTTTCTTTGGAATAAGCCTTGCATATAGTTACATAGAATTGCATTCTGTGTACAAGTTGTTGAGTGCTTTAAGTACTCACCCCTTGCAACTCACAAAATCATCAGTTGAGGAGAAGACTACAACTTCGAAGGAGGAGAAGTTCCACGAGGAGGCGAATATCTAGGAGTTGAACCTTGTCAGTTGCCTGTGGCATATTGATGGGATTAAATCGGCGTTCTTCATTCATTCTTTGTTCATTTATTCTGAGTTGAAGCCACCAAGGCCTCACAAGTGTAAGTTTGACCTTAAGGTCGTTCAATAGTTCTATATTAATAGATGAAGTCTTTATTTATTAATCCGCTAAGTTTGATTGTGATATTTCATCTATGTTGAGACTGTGTGCACTAGTGCTGAATACACAGAGGGTTCGGATTTGCATATTCGGGTCCCGACACCCTTCGACATATGTACTACAAGCGCAGATTCCAAAACACTTAAACCTTTCATAGAGACGATCACCGTGCAGCTGCTTTTCCAGCGCGATTAGCCAACTGACGGGCCCAATTCTTTCAACTTTTTCTGGTCGATTTGACAACACTCTACCTGTAGCTTCCTCAGGCCGATTTGATCACACGCTATCAGACCTCTACTGTTTCTCATACAGGCTTTGTCATACACGCTGGCACAGTTCAAAGTGACCATTCACTGCCTACTTTTGTCAGTGCTGACACTTAGCATGCATGACTGCCTTTTCTGCCCGACTTGACTACACACTCCGGCGTTGTTTTGCTATCCGTCTGTATGTTTCAATGTTACCTTCCAATAATTAGTCCATACACCACTCCATCGAGTCTATAAAAGGCCAAACCGCAGGCACACATCCACAGCTCCCACTCACACGTCTTCACCATGGTTGGATCCTCTAGCAGAGCATTTTTGTGGACACCTGATATGAGCAGCGTAGCTCTTAATCACACGTTGAAGGTTACGCGTGGTGGGAAGGATGATCGATTCAAGGAGGATAACCTAAGTAAAGTGGTGTCCAAATTGCAAGAGTGGCGCCCAACATTATGGAGGCATAACGTGACAACCTCTGTCCTGAAACTTGTGACCTCCGACGATCTTAAGGCGCACTTGCAATGGTGGCATCAAAGGTATTTCAGGGTGTGAGAACTAGCCGACCACCCTTCTGCTATATGTTTCTCTACAAGATCTTACAGGGTAATGATGCTGCCCCGATCGGTATGCAGAGCATATTAAGGTTAGTTATTTTATATTTGTTCACCTTACTAATCTTTTTACCATTATACATAAGTTCACTACTTCGTATGCTCGTCTTGTGTGTTAGTTATTCCCAGAGGATGAAGAGTTGCTGAACAAAGATATTCCAGAATTCTTAGCGATGTATATGCTCTTCGATAGGGGTGTGATGCCTCGTTCGCGTAGAATATACAGAAGCGGATCTAACTGGAGGGGTAGAAATCGACACAGTACTGCTGCAGCAGCAAGTTCAAGAGGACATTCAACCACCACCGGAGGGAGGCTTGCTCCTAACTATGCAAATGACGACGATGATGATGACGATTTCGTATCACCTCCACCTTGACGTTCAAGCAATATCGGAAGAGGCCGTTCAAGCACTACTACAGCAGCCCGTTCAAGAAACAATGTAAGAGGACGTTCAACCACCACTAGAGGCGGGCTAGCTCTGAACCATACAAATGACGATGATGTTGACGATTTCATGCCACCTAGGCCGAGAAACTTGTGTACTCGGAGTCCTCTAAATTCTGACGATGATATTACATTAAGCCCTAGCAGCGATCCAAGCGTAATACCCCGTCAGCCACCAATATATAACTATCCTATTTTTGACCATTTGTAACGACAACCATGGCTATAGAATGTATGGTTTTTTTGACTTATGTTGTATCCTAGTTTGTGACTTAGCTCTGCACTTTGAAATATCAATGTTGGGTTTTATTCAATAGTACTATGATTTGTCGCATACCGAAGGAGAATGACGAACAACGAAATTTGATTTTTTTCCTGAAAAAAATAACTGACAAATAATTTTATAAAACACCACATTAATTATGACTGACAAATAGGATGCATTTTGTTTTGTTTCATATATAGGGTGCCTTTTGTTTATTTTGTTTCATATATAGGGTGCATTTTATTTTGTAACCTATATTGGAAATATCACCTTGATTTTATTTTGTTTCATATATAGGGTGCATTTTGTTTGCGGAATATTAGCAACATCTATGGAAATAGTCAACAATCTTGGGGGCTTATTTCGTATGGTAATACATTCAATAATCTAAACTGGTGGTTTTAGATCATCGTATAGTAGTGAACTATCCCGACATCTAGAAATCTTATTCATTGTCATACAAAAATGTGTCTATTCTAGATTATCTAAACATTATGGATATTAAAATTTTAAACTTCTCTAATTTAACATTAAATTTTGAATTTTCAAAATAAAACTTGGAGTTTGGTTTCCAATTTGTTTAAATTTAACAAAAAAATGGATGTTTTGATAAATTAAACAATTTGAAAATAAGATTATATTGCCATGCTAACCCTATTGAGACTAGTATAGTGCCTGTGCTAACGCTACGACGGCAGTACACCCGCTTATCAATTAAATGAGAAGATAAGTATGAATACAACACTTAATAATAAAAGAGAAATTTAGAATTTTAAATGAATTTAGAAAGAAAAATAGAACTAAATGGAGGTCGAATGGCTAAAAGGCTCCCAAAGATTTTAAATCAAGAAAGAGAAAGAAAAAAGAATTTTCTTATTTTAGATTTTTTTTGTAGCTTCCACAGAGAGCACAACGTGCTCTCTGGCTTAACGCAAGGGGAGGGAAGGCCAGGTGGTGGTGTCGCATGATGGGTCGGCGGACGCGCGGCACCGCGCGCTGTGGGGAGGAGTCGCGGTTGCGGTGAATTTCACGGAAAGATATGATGATGGCTTGGGTTACCTCCAAAATCCGGCGATCTTTACAAGAGGGAGCACTTGGGATTTACGCAATGCGATGAGGTGGAGCGTGCTTCATGGCTTTTATAGCCCCAAACAAGCATATTTATGGAAACCATAATTTGGGATCAATTGATTGGGAGAAATTTTGGCAATAGAGCACTAAATTTAGGGAATTAACACCATAGATGGAAAGAGGAGATTTGGTGCGGGATTGATGGAGCTTTGGAGCTTCTTTCTTGCTTTAATGGAGGGAGGAAGAGAAGAAGCTTCTACAGTGCAGGCTGCACCTAGAAGAAGCTACAGGTGAGTTGCCTTCATTTTTTTTAAATAGAGAAGGATTTTTGAAAAGATAGCACATTAGGGTAAAAAATTCTAGAAAAATTCTCAAAAAAACTTTCGATTATTTTGTACTTAATAAAATTATTTTCAAAAAAATTTAAATTATTAATTTGCCGAGGCACGGCGACCGCGAGGTCGTTGACCAGCAACCTCACCGTGTCGGCAAAGCCACCGATGGCGACCGTGGAGCCATTGCAGACCTGCGTTCTCCCGGCCGCACTGCCCCATCTCCCGGTTTCCTTTTCCCAGCACGTAATGTATGGTCCTTTCCTTTTCCAGGACGTTTGTTTCCTTTTCCTTGATTTGAGGACGTTTGTTTCCTTTTCCTTGTTGATGCTGGAGGTGAGGGAAGGTTTGTGGTGGGACACAGGGATGATTTCGGAAAAATATGGAAAAATAAAGTGCGCTCACCGACCGCTGGATCCGCAAGGAAAAAAATTAAACAGTACTCGCCAGCCGCTAGTTCCGCGTGAAAAAATCGAAAAAAATTAAGCAGCACTCACAGACCGTTGGTTCCTTAGATAAAAAATAAAAACAAAAATTCAGCGCTCTCCGTACGCTGAAATTAGGCTCTATGGGGCTAGATCCGTAAAAAAGTCTCGAGAAGGGTCATATTCGGAAAAAAATACGATCACAACGCCAGGACAATAAAAAATTCAAGTCATGTTTCCTTGCATGCAGATCCTCCCTGTTTATTTCCTTGTTTGATTCACCCTCCTTCCAAATATGTAGTACGTACAATTTTGGCCAGTAAAAAATTCAAGTCTGGTTTCCTTGCATGCGGATCCTCCTTATTTATTTCCTTGTTTGATTCGCTCTCCTTCCAAATATGTAGGTGGGGGAGGTCTGTTGTGGGCCACAGGGATGATTAGACACACTAAATAATGGCCATCGGATGTGGGTGAGTAAAACTGAGGAAAGATCTGAGAGGTTAATTTTGATGGAGGCAAGTTTCTGGGGACGTTTCGCTGGGTGCAGAATGTTGAGCCATCTCTAGTGGGATGCACTATTTGGGGTGGACAAAGAAAAGAATGTTTACGTGCATTATAAAGGGGTATAGATAGTGTATTTAGGAATAAGTCCTAAAATGAACTTATTCCTTATATTTATCTACGATAATTGCATTTCATACACACATTCCTTATATAATATTTTTCGCTAAATAATATTATGGCGTGATGCGTGGCGCCTTGTATAAGATGTGGTGCACATGCATGAATGGAAGAAAATTAAGCGCGCAATTCATGGTACTGACTGGTATGGTAAATATTGAATCGAAATCAAATGAGTTTAGATTTGCAACATAAATTCCATATATATAGTTCAATTGAAATATATATGTGTGGGCTCTTCTGTTGTGGGCCACATGAATGAATGAGTTAGACACATTAAACAACGGCCATCGGATGTGGGTGAGTAAAACTGAGGAAAGATCTGAGACGTTCATTTTGATGAATGCAAGTTTCTGGGGTTGTTTTGCTGGGTGCACGAACATTGGACCATCTCTAATGAGGTGCATTATTTAGGGCGGACATAGGAAAAATTGCTTAGGTGCATTATAAAGGGGTATAGATTGAGGAGAATGTTGCACCACTGGGGAAAATAAAATTACACACAGCAGCTGTACTTTTATTCCTCAGTCTCACAGATAAATAAATAAGCCTGACAGGCAAGGTTTTAGAAAACTAAGTATTCCTCTAACAAAGATAGCGGTTAGGTGAGAAACCGGTATCTATGTTAGTAGATATCAATGAGAAATTCTAACCACTATATATCCTTTTTAGCGGTTCATTTGTGAATTAGGCTAAGCCATATATCGTATTCTAAGCGATTTGACATATATGTAAATAGTAATTATGAACAACATAAATGTAACAACTCATAGTCCTCTATGATTGCGAGTATCGAACCATCCCTTGTCATATGTTGGCATAATATCTGAAAAAATCTTTTCACAATATTTCCAATTCAACCATTTTTATGAAATTACCAAAATTTCTAACTAGTGTTAGTGAACCAAGTTTCCCATGATCGCGGGCGCTATTTTTATGCTACCTTTGGTGTATGGCCAAGAGATCATGACAAGAACTGTTACATCACCTAGACCTAACTTTGCATCAGTCCAGTGATGACAAACCCTTGCTATGGCTGCGAAAGATATTTATACACTTTGTACCAACAAACGATTATACACCCCGCCGTGCCACTTTCCCCCATAGCAAAGCATTGTCGCGCCCGGAATTTGAATTCCGAACACCTTGTGTGATACACCAGTCCAGGATCACGCTGGTGCTCACAGATACAACAGAGATGAATACCATCACACATACACAGCGAAAAAATAACGATAATGTATTAAATTCAAATTAAACTGTTAAGACCTTAAGGTCAGCCTTACAATATTAAGCCACGCAGGGCTAAATTCAGAGTAAATAAATAATAGCAGCGGAATTATAAAATTATTCGTGGCGCCTCAGTTTGCCATAGGCAACTGACTGGGCCTTCCCCTTAGTTAGCCGGGTCGTCATTCTTCACCTCATATGCTTGCGGTTCTTGATCTTCTGATAATGTGATTATGGAAGGGTGAGTACATTGGTACTCAACAAGCCATGCACAGAATGCAACCTAATATGCTACATGCCAGGCTTATTCCAATGGAATGGCTTAAAGGTTAATTTGCGATAAACAGCATTTAACAAGTAACATACGTAGATTCAAAAGCAGTAAAAAAAGTAGAATTAACAATAACTTTTCCAGAAGTTACGTAAAAGCATTTCCACATCCTAATCCATACTTCCATCAAATTCATCTTTTAACCCAACCACATTTTTAATAAAGTCTAACCCTTGACCGTAATTCCCGAGCAATGTCCAATACCATGGACACGGCTATTCGAATAGTTTGTACACTCTGCAGAGGTTATACACTTTACCCACACGATATAGTTAAACACCACACAGACGAGTAACCATAACAAAATCTTTCTGAAACTTCTATCCTCGCATGCGTACCTCCCGGTATAGTCCCCACTGTCCCTTCCTTTTTGCGGAGCGGAAGTACAGGGCTAACGTATACCGTTGAAGAGATGTAAGACTGATCCGGTAAACACTACACCCTTCTTTCCACATCCACAGCTAGAAAAACCACCTGAGGTCTCACATGCTAAGACTTCGGAATCACACTCAACTAGGTCTGTCCCATTACCAGACATGTGGTTGTATGTTAGGCCTAGTTCAAAGGCTTGCAAGGTTAAGTCCTTAGGTTGACCGTGGCAAGGCTACCCAAAGTTCACAAAACCAAATTCAACAACATCACTCCCATGTGCCACATCTGGCCCTCAATTAATCACTTGCCACTTGCCATAGTCTAAATTATTTTACCACCCTGGTTGGTTACCATGCACCGTGTGCCATCAATAACATCAACACACGGGTCACATTCTCAAAATGTCTTTCATAGTTCATTAGTCAATATTTCATCTTTCTCATGAAACAGTGTCAATGAAGCGTATCGCTTGGCTAAGCATACCTACTTCGTTCTAACCATTTCCCGTTGGTGACTAGTATTGACCAATTTAATAGTTTCCATCTTAGGGTGATAATGAATTTATGGCATACAAATACTAGGAACAAGGAATCGATAACAAGTGGTGATTTAACTAAACCCAAATTACTTTAAAGCTTTTCTAATTTAATTAGCATGCATAATTTAAATCAACATAATATTTAAAAAAAAACATTTGGAGCAAGATGGTCAAAGCATAACTTGCCTTCATAAAGCAGTGAGTCTTGGTCTAGGTCTTGGTCTGGAGCTTGATCCTCGAAATCCGCATCTTCACAAAGCTCGACCTCTACGCATAGCAGATACAGAACCAAATAAACACGCAAAACAATGTACAAACACACATTCAGAAACTACCGCAAAACAAACTAATTCATAACGTTATGAAAACTTCCAGATAATTATTTTAGCATTTTCTAAGATTTATAAAATTTATTTTGACATTTTTGGACGTATAGTTTAAGAGCTACCAAATTCATAAATTTGGACTTTCTGTGAAAATTTTAACAGTACAAATTTATTTATAAAATTTCAGTAAAATTAACATAGCTAGGTGTTGATTTTTACTCATTTACAAAATTTGTCTCATGAAGATTGAAGCCAAAACGAATTTGTAACGAAAAAGACAAATTTCGTGATTGTGGAAGCATTCATGTACAACTAACAATCCGGCTGAAAGCATGCATGGTACTATTCATCATATATATGCGTATTCTTCATGCGATTCTTCGGCTTGCTTTCTTGGCTATGCGGGAGAGACAGAGCAGAAATACAAGGTTGGGTCTATGCCGATGGCCGATGAACACGCGGGGCCGGCGAACGGTGGCGACAGCAGCAGCGATGGCGGCGGCGACGGTGCCAAGACGTGATCGTAGTTGCTCATTGACAATGACGATGAGAGAAACGAATCAATGCCTAATAATATACGTATACATACTAACATATATATGTAAACACACAGTACAATCCTAACATATACTTACATATATACATGCGTAGATTCCTATTATATCCATGTATACAAGACTATGTACCAGCACATGTATAAGCGTTCATGATTCGGCCTAAAATATATACATATACAAGCCTAACATATATATATCCAAACCTGACTTATCTGCAAGTATACACACACATACATGCACGAATACTCATAGGCGGAATCATCCGATCGGCAAAGTTAAAGCACACGCGAGGGAGAAGAGAGAGTACCGATCGGCACAGGCAGCAGCGCAGATCGTCGGTGCAGGAAGAGGCAAGACCGGAGACAATCAGCGGCAACAGCGCAGATCGAAGAGCGTGAAAGGAGACAACCAAGCGGTGTTTGGCCAGTCAGGTCCAAGCCAAGGGAGGAAGACAGATGCGTGGAAAATTGAGGAGACAACCAAGATCTTGAGGACGAGAAACAACAGCTTAAAGGAGAAATTAAGAGGTGATTAAGGACTGATAGCGGAAAGGAAAGGAAAAAGCAGAAGAAACGGCTGGGAGGAGCAATTCATGCGTACAGATTGATTGATTCATTACGTGCGTGTCGGTTAAATTCCGAATTTGAACAGTGCTGGGTCAAACACGTTTGAGATAAATTAGCAAAAGGGCTCTAAAAATCTTGGAAAAAATCCTATAAATTATTAGGGAATATTTGGAACCTAGCGAAGTTGGTTTTGTGATTTTTCGATATATAGATTTTCCGTGAAAATTCCTTTAGTGAAACAGACACTTGTGCAGATGTTTATAAAATTAACAACTTAATTTAAAGATCAAGTTTTTGAAAATATTCGATAGGAACATTCTTGTTTTTCAATGTCATTATTTTAAACTAAATTTTGAAATTTTATACGCACGTGACACACACGATCTTTATTTTATATGATTAACTCAATAAGGCTTAAGTTCGGATTAACTTCAAAAATTCCAAATAAATTCCCGAAAATTTCTAATAATTCCATAATGCCATAAATATATTAAAAGCAAATTTTGGGACGTTACAAACCTCCCCCCTTAACGGAATCTCGTCCCGAGATTGAGTAACTAAAGAGAAGGTTGGGAAATTCCTTCTTGAGATCTTCTTCACGCTCCCATGTTGCTTCGTTCTCCGAGTGATTGCTCCATTGAACTCTGCAGAAGCGGATTGTTTTATTCCTGGTTTCTCGTTCAGCTGTGTCCAAGACCTTGATTGGGTATTCCTTGTAGGTCAGATCTTCCTGCAATTCTATCTCTTCGAGGGGTGTTTGCTCTGTTGGCACTCGAAGGCACTTCTTAAGTTGAGATACATGGAACACATCATGCACTCCACCTTAGCGATTGGGGCAACTCTAAGCGATATGCGACTTCACCTCTACGGCTCAAGATCTTGAATGGACCCACGTATCTTGGAGCAAGTTTTCCTTTGGTGTGGAACCTTTTGACTCCTTTGGCGGTGTGACTACGAGATATACATAATCCTCGGCTCAAAGCTTAACTTTCATGGCGTCGGTTGTCGGCGTAACTCTTTTGCCTTGATTGTGTAGTCTTGATCTTTCTCTAATCATGGCAATCTTTTCTCAAAGATCGGTAAGAATGTCGGGCCCAAATATTTGGCGTTCACCGTCTCATTCCAATTTAATGGTGTTCGACATGGGCGGCCATATAGTGCTTCAAATGGAGACATTTTAGGTGGCTTGGTAGCTCAAGTTATAGCTAAATTCTGCGTATGGCGGACATTTGTCCCATGAAGTGACATATGACAGAGCACAAGCCCTTAACATATCCTCGAGTATCTGATTTACTCTTTCAGTCTGGCCATCTGTCTGCGGATGGTATGTCGTACTAAAATTCAAACGGGTGCCCATTGCCATATGCAACTTATTCCAAAATCTTGAGGTAAATTGAGTAACTCGATCCGATACTATCTTCTTTGGTACACCATGCAAGCACACAATTCTAGCCATATATAGCTCAGCTAGGCGATCTCCGGAATATGTGGTTTTTACTAGTATAAAGTGGGCTACTTTGGTTAGGCGATCAATTATAACCCATATCGAATCAAAACCTTGCTGAGTTCTGGGTAAACCGGTAATGAAATCCATATCGATTTCCTCCCACTTCCACTCAGGTACCTTCAGAGGTTGCAACAGTCCTGCTGGCCTCGATGCATTGCCTTACTCTTTGACATATATCACACAATCTGACGTGTTAAGCAACTTCTCGTTTCATGTTTGGCCACCGAATCTTCCCTTGAGATCTTGGTACATTTTGCACTTCTGGATGAATTGAGTACTTGGAATCGTGTGCTTCCTCAAGTATCAAGCTGCTTCAATTCAGGTTTATGAGGTCTGTGATTCTATTTTTCATCCACAAGGTACCACCTTTCGTCTACTCTAAAGTCCTTGGCTAAGCCTTCGTCCATCTTGGATTTGATCCTATGAATCTTATCATCATCCTTTTGACCTTCCCTGATCTGTTCTTCTAGGGTCGGCTTCACTTCCATGGTAACCAGATATCCTCTAGTTACAACCTCCAATCTTAGCTTATGAAGCTCTTTACACAAATCAACCTGGTTTTCTGCAACCACCACATTTAAGGTATGGCTTTTCCGACTCAAAGCATCAGCCACCACATTTGCTTTTCCTGGATGGTAGTGGATTCCGATGTTATAATCCTTGATTAACTCCAACCATCTTCTTTGACTCATGTTAAGATCCGATTGAGTGAATATATACTTTAAACTTTTGTGGTCAGTATATATTTCACATCGGTTTCCGATGAGATAGTGGCGCCATATTTTAAGGGCGTGCACTACAACAGCTAACTCTAGGTCGTGAGTTGGGTAATTCTGCTCATGTGGCCTTAGCTGCCTTGACGCATAAGCCACTACTTTGCCGTTCTGCATCAGAACACATCCCAGTCCCTGACGCGAAGCATCACAATATATATCAAAGCCGTCCTTAACATTCGGCAACACCAAAACAGGTGCCGAAGTGTAACACCATAAAATTTGCTCTAATTTAAAATTTGGAGTATTTTTGGTTTTTGAGAATTTCTGAGAAATTAATAGAATTTAATTTTGATTTACTCATTTCTGACCTTTCTTGAATTCAATTAAATTCATGCAAAATTTTATGAAAAGTTTTATTGAAAATAATTTATTTGAGTTCCAACTGTCTCAAAGTATTTTCCAGAATTTTTCTGGAATTTTTCTGATATTTTTACTATTTTCTTTTGCCAAAACTATTTTCTTGAATTATTTTAATGAAAAAGGTTTTAAAAACGGCTATAAACAGTAATGGGACGAGCCTGTTACTGTGCGCGCCGCCTGCCCAACGCGCCAAAAACCCTAGCCGCCTCGTATCTGCACCGTCGGATCGGGATCCAGCGGCTGCCGTTGCTCCGCGTCAACCGCGAACGTGCGCCATCGGATCGTCGCTGCTTGGACGGCCGTGATGGAGCCATGTCGGTCTGACCGGGCATAATCGCCGAGGCCACCGGAGTAGCGCTCTCGCCCAGACACGTCGAACGCGCTAGTTCTTCACGCTAGAGAAGCACCCTAGCGCCATTGGTTGCGTCGTCTTCCCCAGCCCCGGCAACCTTCGCTTCCTCGCCGCCGCCGTCTTCACCAAGCTTCGTCGACCGTTCGATCTGCATCGCACGGTTCTGGTACGTCCACGTCGCTGCTCCCTTTTCTTACCCAGCGTTAATCTTGACCGTTAGATCTAGATTGAACGGTGGTGATTAGATTTAGTTTCTGTGCTTGTTTAGATCTCAGGCGTTGGATCGTTAGTGTACGCGTGAGATTGCGCCGCGTCACTAGGGTGAACAGTAAACCGCTCCGGTAACCTGCACCATCGGATTAGATCTAAACGGTAGAGATTAGATCTGGTTTTGCCTTAAGGATCCGCGCCGTTCAGATTTGGACGTGCGACGGTGATGGCGCCGTACCCTCGCCGAATCGCGTGCCGACGCGTGGGCATTTTGACCGGGGCAGAGACCAGATCCAGCCATCGATTTCGAGAACGCCGCTGCGATCTTGCCAAGTGGCCTCGCGTGAACCGAGACGCCGCCGATCGTGCGCGAGATCCAACCGTCGGATCCGGGGATTCCGTCGGATGCGCGACGCGTGGAGGCGCGAGCGAGGATCGTCGCCGAAGTCGGTCGCGTGGGATCGGTAGTTGGATCCGAGCGACCGTCGAATGCGCGACGCGTGTCGCAAGGATTCGAGGCAAGGCGGTGTGACGCGTGAGATCTGACCGTTGATTAAATGAACGGCTCGGATCTTGCCGCGTGGATGCACTGTGCTGGTGGACCAAGTCCACGGTGGACACGACCTGAGCCGTGGACCGAGTCCATAGACCGAGGCGACGTGGCAGCACTAGAAGCTGCCACGTGTCATGCTGATGTCATGCTGACGTCATAAATATTTTTATATTCGGCCGAATTTCATTTTGGTGCTAACGTCATCATTTGGTCATGCTGACGTCATAAATCCCAATTTTTTAGTATAAAATTAATTCGGAAAAATCGGATTTTATAATTTCTGTATTTTCAGATTTTATTCAAACTTCAAATTGCTATAACTTTTGCATTTTAACTCGGATTTGGGTGATTCAAATTTCTAAAAATTCATAAAATTGTGATCTCTTTAATGGTGAGTTTTATTTGAATTTTTGAGGTAATTTAATCTTCTGTATTAGTTATTTATTGTATATTTTGGTTGTACGCGTAGATGCAAATTTGCCGGAAGGTTTCGAGGAAGAGTTCGTCGCTCAAGATCAAACTTCGGGACACGACCAGCAACTCTTTGAAGGCAAGTGATGCTTTGATCATTTTGATCCCAGATTTTAAAATGTAATTTATGCTTTGAAATTATGCATGCTTATTTATTAAAAATGAATTTAAATTAATTTGGGATAATGTAGATAATCAACCCATTTTGTTATGCCACCTTGAAATTATTAATTGTATGCCATAAATCATTGTCACCCTAAGTTTGATTGTATTAGTTGGATGTTAATACTGTGCCAACACGGGAGGCTAGACCGTGAATAGATGCTTAGCCTAGCAACGAATCATGAACGATCTTTCGGAAAAATGCTACCTTATTGACTAATGGAATATTGAATGTATTTTGAAAGCGGTGTGATGATGTCACATGATGAAATTGAAGTGTGGAGACCTGTGTGGTTCCATACCGATGTTGAGTTATTGATGGCATGTGTTGCACAATAATCAACTGGGTGGAAAATGATTTAGACTAGGGCAAGTGGCAAGAGGCTATGTGCCAGGTGGGCCTGTGTGGCAATGGGTTGTTGAGTGATGTGAATCTGTGTGCCACATTGGGCTGTGTGCCACTGTTTGAGTGTTGAAAGTCTTGCCTTGGTCAGTTAAGGACTTCACCTTGCAAGCCTTTGATCTGAGTCACCCGTACAACCACATGTCTGGTATGGGACAGACCTAGTTGATTAGGGTTCTTTTATCTTCCCTCTGACACCTCAGGGTGACAGTACACAGGGGTGTATCTGTATGGGGGAGCGTACCTGTCTACGGCTTGGTGCCCATCCAACGGTGATTGGCCTGTTCTATACTTCGGCTCTGTGTGAGGGAAGTGATAGTGAGGCAATACTGGAGAGGTTCTTTGGGTAAGGTAGAGGTTCCTGAAAATCTTTGTTGCGGACAATCACCTGTGTGGTGAGCGGCTGTATGTTGTGGGTAAAGTGTACAACCTCTGCAGAGTGTAAAAACTATTCGAATAGCCGTGCTCGCGGTAATGAGCATTGCTCGGGGATTACAGTCAAGGGTTAGATCTTCAAAAACAAAATGTGGAAAAGGTGGTCAGTGCGGTGTTAAAAATGAATCTATTAAGGTCGTGTGCGAGAATCTTCAAAGAAAAACCATTTGAAGAAATTAGTATTAATTATAATTGTTTCACTGCTTTAATCTAAATAAGATACTGGTTTAAAAATGTTGTTCGATGCAAAATAACCAATTAAGCCAATCCTTTGGAATAAGCTTTGCATATAGTAATAGCGCCGATTACATGCATTACTTGTTGAGTGCCTTGTGTACTCACCCCTCCTTGCTTATCAACCCCAACATCAGTGGAGGAGTCTACATCAGTGTGGGAGGAGAAGTACATTGAGGATCCGGGCAATTAGGGGGCAAGCCCAGTCAGTTGCCTGTGGCGAGATGAAGGCTTCCACGACATTTATTTTTATTCCGCTGCTATTTCGTTTACTCTGAATAATGTAAAGCCCTGCGTGGCTGATTTTATGTAAGGAGACCATAAGGACGTACAACTCAGATATATAAATGTTTGCACTATTTATTCTTATATCGCTGTGATCGTCTGTGATATGCAACCCTGTAAAGACTGTGTGTGCTAGCGTGATCCTGGACTAGCACAGAACACACGAAGGGTCCAGATTTGTAGATTCGGGTCTCAACAGAGGTGGTATCAGAGCAGGCTGACTGTAGGTCTTGACCCTAAACTAGATTAGTTGTACCTAGGAGGATAAAACTATTTTCTAAGACTTAATCAACTTGAGCAAGAATATCAATGAAATCTCGACTTATCTTTTCTTCCTTGCTTCATACCTATGCTGAAATCTTATTATTATTTTCAGTTTAATTTAAATGAGGTCTGTTTTGGCAGATGAGGATAATCCACACCTATGGAGAGCGCACTGGAGGATACGCTGCTGAGTTATGGCGTATGATGCAGCTGCTCGGAGGATTTGACAGACCGATTTATCGGGGGACCACGGTGGTACGGGTAGGACTTGACATTACCTGGGATGTCAAGATCACTGTGTACGCCCGGGAGAGGACAAGGGTGAGCCGTCCTATTTATATCACGACCAGGAGGACTTCTTTTGAGGCCGGGATCCAGGAGACGGCGCGTCTGGCGATGCGGCAGATTGCCGCACCTACTCCGCAGAGTTGGAGGGCACTGTCTTTCGTCACCATCCACGCCGAGACAATCGTTTTGACAGGATGGAGCTTTTGGAGGAAGACGCCACGATCACTCACCTAGCGAGGTATGTCATCGTCCAGGAGGACGTCTTGGACGAGACAGTCCAGGAGCTGCAGAGGACCCAAGACGAGGTCACGGAGGCGAGGATCCAATCTGCGGAGGGCTTAGCACACTCCATGCGAGAAGATCCGGAGTTGGAGATGGCTCAGTATGGACCCGAGCCCGAGCGATCCCGGAGCTGCACGATCCGATCCGAAGGAACGAGCGAGAGCACCGGTCAGAGCCGCGGCGACGAGAGCGAGCAGCCGGGACTAGCAGAGTCGATGGGGTCATTTGCACCACCGCGATGAGTCATCGGGACGATTCGCCTCGATGCCAGAGCACCCACCGGTGTATGCTCAGGAGGAGCCGCAGCCGGGTTGGCTCAATGAGTGATCGAGTCTAGTCGAGGGTAGTGTCGAGACTCGAGTGTTTGAGTCGCGTCTTTTGCTTTAGAGTCACAATTAGGTGTGAGTCGTTGTGGAGTCCTACGTTGCTTACTTGTTTTTGGTTGTGAGTGTCTCGTATGTGTTGCATTGCCCTTAGGCACTTGTGAGCAACCATACTACCTTATATTATATCAATAAAGTTGCTAAATAATTTAAGTTACACCTGTCTCCCCACATAAGTTCTTTTACTTGCCTATGCTTTGTTCTTTTCTTAACCTTGGAAGTTTGCAACAGATGGTGAGGACTCATGAAACATTGGAGCCAGTGAAATGGATTGAATCGGTGACAACGAATGAGGAGCCAATCCCTCAACCGCCGCAAGTCGATATGCAGAATCTGGGAGCCTTTCTGGCTGCCCAAACTCAACTTATGAACACGATGGTACAGACCATGCACCAAATATCCAATCTGGCTGCTGCGAATGTTCAACCTGGGGGTAACCATGGACCACACCCCTACTCAAGGTTATCAGAGTTTATGCGAACTCGTCCACCCACCTTCTCCGGCAACGCCAATCCGATGGAAGCGGACGACTGGCTAAGGACAATTGAAAGGAAGCTGCACATTACCTAGTGTGTGGGACATGAGAGGGTGCTCTATGCCTCTCATCAACTCGAAGGAACTGCCGCAGAGTGGTGGGAAAACTTCTGCGCAGATCATGAAGACCCAAAAAGTATTACGTGGGAGGAGTTCACCTCCGCTTTCCGCCAATACCATGTACCCGAGGGTATCATGGATCTTAAGAAAGAGGAATTTTGGAGCCTCAAGCAGGGTGGCCAATCAGTGGCCGATTACCTGAATAAGTTTACCCAGTTGGCACGCTACTCACCAGAAGACGTAGCTACAGATAAGGCCAGGCAATCCCGCTTTATGAAGGGATTAAACGCGGGATTGCAGGTGGGACTGATCACTCACACATTCCTAGACTTTCAAGAGCTAGTTAACAAGGCTCTTATTTTGGAGGACAAGCGCCGAGAGTTGGATGACAACAGAAAACGCAGAATGGCGCAACAAGGAGGTCGTCAGGGCCAGTAGAGGCAGAGGATGGCACCCCAACAGTTCATCCGTACCGGCCCGAGGCGTGTGAGGTACCACTGCGGCAAATCGTCGATGGGTCGAATGCCTGACTCGGCCCGAACCGTGGTACAAACTGGAGGAACCTCGCAGGCAGCAGGAAGACGTTGTTATCACTTCAACGAGTTGAGGCACTTCGCCAACAATTGCCCGAAGAAAGGAGGTGCCACCCCAGTCCGTTTTAACCTAGGGAACACACCCGCAAGGACTCCCGCGCCAATTGTGAACCGCGGGGCATCAACATCAGCAACTCCATCTCAAGCAACCGCACGAGGCCTAGCTCATCACATCACTGCGGATGAAGTCCAGAACGCTACAGACGTTGTACTGGGTAAGTTCCTAGTAAACTCAGTACCAGCTACTGTTTTATTTGATTCCGGAGCATCACATTCATTTGTTTCTCAAGATTTTGATGTTCGCAATAATTTGGATATTGTGGAACTTAAGTGTGTACTTGTAGTCCAATCCCCTGGATCAGAACTCCGATCAAAAGTAGGATGTTCTGGGGTAAGGTTAATAATTAATGGAATAGAGTTTCTAGCGAACTTAATCGTCCTTAATACCCAAACCCTGAATGTTAACCTGGGAATGGATTGGTTAACCAAACACAAGGCCGTGCTGGACTGCGGAAAAAGAGTTATATCAATTGAGAGCCCAGAATGGAGAAGGGCTGAGTTTGAAGCAAAAGTAGTACGAGATGGACAATTAATGGTCAACAGCATGAAGATTGTCAGCTTGGAGGAGGTTTCCATAGTTAATGAATATCCGGATGTTTTCCCGGAAGATTTACCTGGAATGCCGCCAAATAGAGATATCGAGTTCGTGATAGAGCTTGTTCCAGGGACAGCTCCAATAGCTAAGAGGCCTTACAGGATGTCCACAGAGGAATTGGTGGAAATGAAGAAGCAAATTGAAGAGCTATTGGAAAAAGGATTCATAAGACCTAGTTCATCGCCATGGGGAGCACCTGTTTTGTTTGTCAAGAAGAAGGACGGGAGTTTTAGGATGTGTATAGACAATCGTGCACTTAATGATGTGACGATAAAGAATAAGTATCCGCTACCCAGGATCGACGATCTTTTTGATCAGTTGAGAGGAGCAGGAGTCTTCTCCAAAATTGATCTCCGATCAGGATACCATCAATTGAAGATCCGATCAGGAGATATTCTGAAGACTGCATTTTCGTCAAGATATGGACATTGTGAGTTTACAGTGATGTCTTTTAGTTTGACAAATGCACCAGCATATTTCATGAACTTAATAAATAAGGTTTTCATGGAATACTTGGATAAGTTCGTCGTCGTGTTTATTGATGATATTCTTGTCTATTCCAAGACAAGAGAAGAGCACGCCGAACATTTAAGGTTTGTTCTTGAAAAATTGAGAGAACAACAGTTGTTTGCAAAATTTACTATTTGTGACTTCTGGAAGAATAAGGTTGAATTTCTTGGACACATAATGACAACAGAAGGAGTTGCGGTAGATCCAAAGAAAGTGGAGACGGTTTTACATTGAGAGCAGCCAAAGACGGTAACCCAAATCCGTAGTTTCCTTGGAATGGCGGGATATTACCATCGTTTCATCGAAGGATTCTCCACGATTGCGAGACCTCTTACGCAATTGTTGAAAAAGGAAAAGAAATTCTTATGGACACCTGAGTGTGAGAAGAGTTTTCAGGAGTTGAAGAAAAGATTAACATCGGCTTTGTATTAGTTTTACAGGCGTTCATCAAGGCTTCGACATCTATTGTGATGCATCGCGTCGTGATTGGGATGCGTGTTGATGCAAAGCAGAAGGTAATTGCCTATGCATCGAGGCAATTGAGGCCACATGAGGAGAACTATCCGACTCATGATTTGGAATTGGCTGCTGTAGTGCATGCCCTAAAAACATGACGTCACCATCTCATCGGAAATAGATGTGAAGTGTATGTCGATCATAAAAGTCTTAAGTATATCTTCACGCAAGCTGACCTAAATATGAGGCAAAGAAGATGGCTTGAGTTAATCAAGGATTATAATGTTGGAATTCACTACCATCCTGGTAAAGCCAACGTAGTGGCAGACGCCTTGAGCAGAAAGAACCACAGTGTAAGCATGCTGTTGGAAACAAGTCAGGCAGAATTGTGTAAGGATTTCTAGAAATTAGAACTGGAAATGGTACTAGAAGGATTTTTAGCAACCTTGAAAGTAAAACCTACCCTGGAAGGTCAGATCAGGGAAGGACAGAGAGATGACGACAAAATCAAGAGAATTAAGGACAAGATGGATGCAGGCAAGCAAAGGATTTCAAACTGGATGAGAAGGGTACTATGTGGTTTAAAGGGCGCATTTGTGTGCCGAATAAAAAGGAATTGAAGCAGATAATTTTGGAGGAGGCCCATGACTCCAAGTACTCAATTCATCCAGGAAGTGCGAAAATGTATCAAGATTTAAAGGAAAGATTTTGGTGGCCAAGCATGAAACGGGAAGTCACCGAATATGTTGCATTATGTGACATATACTGAAGAGTCAAAGCTATGCACCAGAGACCAGCAGGGCTATTACAACCCCTAAAGATACCTGAATGGAAATGGGAAGAGATTGGTATGGATTTCATAACCGGGTTGCCCAGGATTCAAGGGGGATATGATTCCATATGGGTCATAGTAGATCGTTTAACTAAAGTGGCACATTTCATACCGGTAAAGACCACTTATTTCGGAGACCGGTTAGCGGAATTTTATATGGCACAAATTGTCTGTTTGCATGGAGTACCGAAAAAGATAGTGTCGGACAAAGGTACCCAATTTACCTCCAGATTTTGGGGTAAGCTACATGAGGCAATGGGGACTCGTTTGAACTTCAGTACAGCCTACCACCCGCAAACAGATGGTCAAACTGAGAGAGTTAACCAGGTATTGGAAGATATGCTGAGAGCTTGTGCGCTAGCATATTCTGCTTCGTGGGACAAATGTTTACCCTATGCTGAGTTCAGCTATAATAACAATTACCAATCAAGTTTACAGATGTCTCCATTTGAAGCTTTGTATGGTCGATCCTATCGAACACCATTGAATTGGACTGAGATAGGTGAACGACATGTTTTTGGACCGGACATTCTTCAAAAAGCAGAAGAACAGATCGCCCTGATCAGAGAAAGACTGAAGATTGCTCAATCAAGGCAGGGAATTGAGCTTTGAACCTGAAGACTTTGTGTACCTCAGAGTCACACCACTCAAGGGAGTTAGAAGATTCCACGCAAGAGGGAAGCTCGCACCCAGATATGTCGGGCCGTTCAAAATCCTGAGCCGTAGAGGAGAAGTTGCATATCAATTGAAGTGCCACAGTCCTTAGCAGGAGTGCATGACATATTCCATGTGTCTCATTTGAAGAAGTGTCTCCGAGTACCGGAGGAGCAAACACCTTTGGAGGCAATTGAGCTGCAAGAAGATCTGACTTACAAAGAGCATCCGGTGAAGATTCTGGACATAATGGACAGAGAGACAAGGAACAAGTCAACACGGTTCTGCAGAGTTCAATGGAGGAACCATTCAGAAAGTGAAGCAACGTGGGAACGTGAAGAAGACCTAAAGAAGGAGTTTTCTGACCTGTTTCTTTAGCCAGCCCTGAATCTCGGGGATGAGATTCTGTTAAGGGGGGAGGTTTGTAACACCCTAAAATTTGCTCTAATTTAAAATTTGGAGTATTTTTGGTTTTTGAGAATTTCTGAGAAATTAATAGAATTTAATTTTGATTTACTCGTTTCTGACCTTTCTTGAATTCAACTATCTCAAAGTATTTTCCAAAATTTTTCTGATATTTTTACTATTTTCTTTGGCCAAAACTATTTTCTCGAATTATTTTAATGAAAAAGGTTTTAAAAACGACTATGAATGAATGGGCCGAGCGTTCTTCAGGTGCGCCACCGCCCAACGCGCCAGAAACCCTAGCCGCCGCGTATCTGCACCGTCGGATCGGGATCCAGCGGCTGCCGTTGCGCCGCGTCAACCGCGAACGTGTGCCATCGGATCGTCACTGCTTGGACGGCCGTGATGGAGCCACGTTGGTCAGACCGAGCGTAATCGCCGGAGTTAACGCCGCCGAGCGTTTCCGCTCGTTTCGCCGGTGTTTGTGCGCATGTCGAGGCCCCTTAAAGTGCACTGAGTAGCGCGTCTGGCAGAGCTCCTCTCGCTGCATCTTTTGACTCCTCGCACGCACGTCGAGACGCCCAGAGACTCCGCTCTAGCTCGCCGTAGTTGCTCGAGTGCTCCGCCGTAGTCCTTCTCCTTTTTCTTGTCGTCCGTTGAGTCTCTGCCGTTGTCGAGGCCACCGAAGTAGCGCTCTTGCCGAGACACGTCGAACGCGCCAGTTCTTCACGCCGGAGAAGCACCGTAGCGCCGTTGGCTGCGTCGTCTTCCCCAGCCCCGGCAACCTTCGCTTCCTCGCCGCCGTCGTCTTCACCGAGCTTCGTCGACCATTCGATCTGCATCGCACGGTTCTGGTACGTCCACGTCGTTGCTCCCTTTTCTTACCCAGCGTTAATCTTGACCGTTAGATCTAGATTGAACGGTTGTGATTAGATTTAGTTTCTGTGCTTGTTTAGATCTCAGCCGTTGGATCGTTAGTGTACGCGTGAGATTACGCTGCGTCGCTAGGGTGAACAGTAAACCGCTCCGGTAACTTGCGCCGTCGGATTAGATCTAAATGGTAGAGATTAGATCTGGTTTTGCCTTAAGGATCCGCGCCGTTCAGATTTGGACATGCGGCGGTGATGGCGCCGTACCCTCGCCGAATCGCGTGCCAACGCGTGGGCATTTTGACCGGGGCAGAGATCAGATCCAGCCATCGATTTCGAGTGCGTCGCTGCGATCTTGCCACGTGGCCGCGCGTGAACCGAGACGCCGCCGAACGTGCGCGAGATCCAGCCGTCAAATCTGGGGTTTCGTCGGATGCGCGACGCGTGGAGGCGCAGAACACGATGCGTCGCCGAGCCAGTGCATGGGATCCAGCCATTGGATCCGAGCGACCGTCGGATGCGCGACGCGTGTCGCATGGATTCGAGGCAGTGCGGTGTGACGCGTGAGATCTGACCGTTGATTCAATGAATGGCTCGGATCTTGCCGCGTGGATGCACTGTGCTGGTGGACCAAGTCTACGGTGGACCCGACCCGAGCAGTGGACCGAGTCCATAGACCGAGGCGACGTGGCAGCACCAGAAGCTGCCACGTGTCATGCTGCTGTCATGCTGACGTCATCGCTGACGTCATAAATATTTTTATATTCGGCCGAATTTCATTTTGGTGCTGACGTCATCATTTAGTTATGCTGACGTCATAAATCCCAATTTTTCAGTATAAAAATAATTCGGAAAAATCGGATTTTCTAATTTCTGTATTTTCAGATTTTATTCAAACTTCAAATGGCTATAACTTTTGCATTTTAAATCGGATTTGGGTGATTCAAATTTATAAAAATTCATAAAATTGTGATCTCCTTAATGGTGAATTTTCTTTGAATTTTTGAGGTCATTTAGTCTTCTGTATTAGTTATTTATTGCATATTTTGGTGAATTTTATTTGAATAGATGCTTAGCCTAGCAACGAATCATGAACGATCTTTCGGAAAAATGCTACCTTATCGACTAATGGAATATTGAATGTATTTTGAAAGTGGTGTGATGATGTCACATGATGAAATTGAAGTGTGGAGGCCTGTGTGGTTCCATACCGATGTTGAGTTATTGCTGGCATGTGTTGCACAATAATCAACTGGGTTGGAAATGATTTAGACTGGGGCAAGTGGCAAGAGGCTATGTGCCAGGTGGGCCTATATGGCAATGGGTTGTTGAGTGATGTGAGTCTGTGTGCCACTGTTTGAGTGTTGAAAGTCTTGCCTTGGTCAGTTAAGGACTTCACCTTGCAAGCCTTTGATCCGAGTCACCGTATAACCACATGTCCGGTATGGGACGGACCTAGTTGATTAGGGTTCTTTTATCTTCCTCCGACACTCGGGTGTGATGCACATGGGGTATATCAGCGGGAGCGTACTGTACTACGGCTTGGTGCCCATCCAACGGTGATTGGCCTGTTCTATACTTCGGCTCTGTGTGAGGGAAGTGATAGTGAAGGCAATACCGGAGAGGTTCTTTGGGTAAGGTAGAGGTTCCTGAAAAGCTTTGTTGCGGACAATCACCTGTGTGGTGAGCGGCTGTATCTTGTGGGTAAAGTGTACAACCTCTGAAGAGTGTAAAACCAATTCAATAGCCGTGCTCATGTAATGAGCATTGCTCGGGATTACTGATCAAGGGTTAAATCTTCAAAACAAAATGTGGAAAGGGTGGTGTGTGCGGTGTTAAAATGAATCTATTAAGGTCAGTGCCGAGAATCTTCAAAGAAAAACCATTTGAAGAAATTAGTATTAATTATAACTGTTTCACTGCTTTAATCTAAATAAGATACTGGTTTAAAAATGTTGTTCGATGCAAAATACCCAATTAAGCCAATCGTTTGGAATAAGCTTTGCATATAGTAATAGCGCTGCATTCTGTGCATTACTTGTTGAGTGCCTTGTGTACTCACCCCTCCTTGCTTATCAACCCCAACATCAGTGGAGGAGTCTACATCAGTGTGGGAGGAGGAGTACATTGAGGATCCGGACAATTAGGGGGCAAGCCCAGTCGGTTGCCTGTGGCGAGATGAAGGCTTCCACGACATTTATTTTTATTCCACTGCTATTTCGTTTACTCTGAATAATGTAAAGCCCTGCGTGGCTGATTTTATGTAAGGAGACCATAAGGTCGTACAACTCAGATATATAAATGTTTGCACTATTTATTCTTATATCGCTGTGATCGTCTGTGATATGCAACCCTGTAAAGATTGTGTGTGCTAGCGTGATCCTGGACTAGCACAGAATACACAGAGGGTCCGGATTTGCAGATTCGGGTCCCGACACGAAGTTAGACGCTTCTTCAATTCTTGGAAACTCTTCTCGCACTCTGGCGTCCGTACAAACTTTTATCCTTTTCAACAACTGTGTAAGAGGTCTTGCAATTGATGAAAAACCTTCAATGAACCGGCGGTAATATCCCGCCATTCCAAGAAAACTTTTAATCTGGGTAACTGACTTTGGTTGCTCCCAGTGTAACACTGCCGCCACTTTCTTCGGGTCGACAGCTACTCCTTCGGCAGTCATTACATGACCCAAGAACTCAACCTTCTTTTTCCATAAGTCACATTTTGCTAAATTTGGCATATAGTTGGTTTTCTCTTAGCTTTTCCAGAACTATCCTTAAGTGTTCTGCATGCTCTTCTTCTGTCCTGGAGTAGATTAGTATGTCACCAATGAAAACGACAACAAACCTGTCCAAGTATTCCATGAATACTTTGTTCATCATATTCATGAAATAAGCTGGGGCATTGGTCAATCCAAAAGACATGACCGTGAATTCATAATGCCCATACCTTGACGAGAAAGCCGTATTTGGTATGTCCTCGGTTCGTATTTTTAAACTGGTGGTATCCGAATCGAAGGTCTATCTTAGAGAAGACTCCCGCTCCTCTTAACTGATCAAAGAGATCGTCTATCCTAGGTAAAGGATATTTATTCTTTATCGTCACCTCATTTAGTGCACGATAGTCTATACACATTCTAAAACTTCCATCTTTCTTTTTAACGAACAGTACTGGTGCTCCCCACGGCGATGAGCTAGGTTTAATGAAACCTTTTTCCATGAGTTCTTCAATCTTCTTCTTCATCTCCACTAGTTCTTCTGTGGACATCCTATAAGGTCTCTTTGCAATAGGTGCTGAACCAGGCACTAGCTCAATCATGAACTCGACATCTCTGTCCGGTGGCATCCCTAGCAAATCTTCGGGAAAAACATCCGGAAAGTCTTTCACCACTGGCACATCTTCCAGACTCACGGTCTTCATACTATTGACCATAAATTTTCCATTTCGGACTGTGGTTGCTTGAAATTCCACTTTTTCTCCATCTTGGTTCTCTAAAGTCACTACTCTGTGCCCACAGTCCAATACCGCTTTATGTTTGGTGAGCCAATCCATTCCGAGGATTACATCCAAGGTTTGGGTGTCTAGCACAATTAGATTTGCTACAAACTCTACCTCGTTTATGACCAGGTTAACTCCCAAACATCCTAGGTAAGATTGAAGTTCTGACCCAAGTGATTGCACTACTAGTGTGCACTTAAGTTTTCTCAATTCCAACCCATTTCCCACAGCAAAGTCTTGAGAAATGAATGAATGTGAAGCACCAGAATCAAATAAAACTTTGGCAGGTACTGAGTTAACTGAAAACGTACCCAATATGACATCCGTGGCATCTTGAGCTTCAACAGTTGTGACATGGTTCACGCGGCCTCGGACGATTGTCGACGGTGCAGCTAAGGATTGATTGTTTCCACGGTTTGCTGCCTGTGCTGGTGTCTTCATCGGTGTTGGCCCCAGGTTGAAACGAACTGGGGTCATATTGCCTCTCTTTGGACACTGATTGGCAAAGTGTCCCGGTTCGTTGCAGCTGTAGCAACGCTTCTATGCATTTTGCTGATTGGAACCCGGTGCATTATTCCTCTGCACTGGCGTCCTAAAGCCCTGACTCGAAGATCCGGGCGAAGAAACCGCCTCCGATTAGGCGATTGAGGTTTGAATTTTGCAAATTGCCGAGGATTGACTCACTCATTTGATTCGGACGTCCCCTTGGCACGACATCCGCGCTTGCAGTCCTCTCCTATTTCTTTGCGCTTATCTTCAAGAATGAGCCTTATTGACAAGCTCTTGAAAGTCCGGGAACGTGTGGGTGATCACCCTACTTGAAGCCAGAGTTGATCCCTTCATGAATCGGACTGCCTCGCCTTATCTGTTGTTACATCTTCTGGCGCATATCGAGCCAATTGAGTAAATTTGTTCAAATAGTCGGCCACTGATTGGCCACCCTACTTGAGGTTCCGAAATTCCTCTTTCTTAAGATCCATGATACCCTCGGGTACATGGTATCGGCGGAAGGCTGTTGTGAACTCCTCCCACGCGATACTCTGAGGATCCTCATGCGAAGCACAAAAGTTTTCCCACCATTCAGCGGCGGTTCCCTCTAGCTGGTGAGAGGCATATAGTACCCTCTCATGTCCTACACATTGAGTTATGTGTAACTTCCTTTCAATAGTTCTCAGCCAATCATCCGCCTCCAACGGATTGGCATTGCCTGAGAACGTGGGTGGACGAGTCCTCATGAACTCTGATAGTCTTGAATAGGGGTGTGGTCCATGGTTACCCCCTTGTGGAACATTTGCAGCAGCTTGATTAGATATCTGCTGCATTGTCTGCATCATTGTGTTCATCAACTGGGTTTGAGCAGCGAGAAAAGCTCCCAAATTCTGCAGATTCACTTGTGGCGGTTGAGGAATTGGGTCCTCATTCCGATCTCCTGCCTGGTTAGCTCCACTTCCGCTAGCTCCAGCGTTACCGCGAGTCCTCACCATCTATTGGAAACTTCATGGTTAGGAGAGAAGAAGGAAGCATAGGCAAGTAAAGGTACTTATACAAGGGAGGCAGGTGTAACTTAAATTATTCAGCAACTTTATTAATTTAGTAAAATGGTATGGTTGCTCTCAAGTGCCAAAGGCCATGCAGCACATACCAGACAATCACATACGAGAGTAATCAAACATTAAGACTCAACAACGACTCACACCTAATGGTGACTCTGAAAAAGATGCGACTCAAACACTCGAGTCTCGACACCACACTAACTAGACTCAAAAAGACTGACTCAACATTTGAGTCAACTCTAAAAGAAAATAGACTCTTAGACACTGAACCATCCGGGGTGCGGTCCTCCCGATGGGTACTGCGGCGGGTGCGGCGGCATAGGGGCAAACTGGTCCTGATGCCCTACAGCAGTCGGTACGATCGACCCCACCGACTCCGCTGGTTCTAGGGCTACCTGCTCCTGTGTCGACGGCTGCTGCACTGGTTCCTCCTGCTCTGGCTCCTTCGGATCCGAATCGTGCAACTCCAGAACAGGCTCAGGCTCAGGTCCATACAGAGCCATCTCTAGCTCCTGGATCCTCCGCATGGAGTGAGCTAAGCCCTCCCGCAGTTGAGTTCTCGCCTCCGTGACCTCGTCGCGGGCTCTCTGCAGCTCCTGGACTGTCTCGTCCTTGGCCTCTTCCTGGGCGATGACATACCTCGCCAGATGAGTGATCGTGGCATCCTCCTCCAAGAGCTCCATCCTGTCGTGGCGATTATCTCGACGCGGGTCATGACGGAAAACAGTGCCCTCCAACTCTGCGGAGTAGGTGCGGGCAATTTGCCGCATTGCGAGACGCGCCGTCTCCTGGATCCCGGCCTCAAATGAAGTCCTCCTGGCGGTGATGTAGATAGGTCGGCTCGCCCTCGTCCTCTCCCGAGCATATACGATGATCTTGACATCCCAGGCAATACAAGTCCTGCCCGCACTACAGTGGTCCCCTGATAGAGTGGCCTGTCGAAGCCTCCAAGAAGTTGCATCATGCGCCACAGTTCTGCGGCGAATCCTCCAGTGCGCTCTCCATAGGTGTGGATCCTCCTCATCTGCCAAAAGGTATCCTCGTCAGCTCTCAAAATTTTAAAACAAAGTAATCACGAGAATTTCAGCAAAAAGGAATGAATAGGAAGAAGGGATGAGACAGGAGTGATTTTATTTTCTTGTTCACTTTTAGATTTAGAAAATAATTTTCACCTTCCCAACGACCATTCTAACTAAGGGTCTATCCTACAGTCAGTATGGCTCTGATACCACCTTCTGTCGCGCCCGGAATTTGAATTCTGAACACCTTGTGTGATACACCAGTCCAGGATAACGCTGGTGCTCACAGATACAACAGAGATGAATACCATCACACATACACAGCGAAAAAATAACGATAATGTATTAAATTCAAATTAAACTGTTAAGACCTTAAGGTCAGCCTTACAACATTAAGTCACGCAGGGCTAAGTTCAGAGTAAATAAATAATAGCAGCGGAATTATAAAATTATTCGTGGCGCCTCAGTTTGCCACAGGCAACTGACTGGGCCTTCCCCTTAGTTAGCCGGGTCGTCATTCTTCTCCTCATATGCTTGCGGTTCTTCATCTTCTAATAATGTGATTATGGAGGGGTGAGTACATTGGTACTCAACAAGCCATGCACAGAATGCAACCTAATATGCTACATGCCAGGCTTATTCCAATGGAATGGCTTAAAGGTTAATTTGCGATAAACAGCATTTAACAAGTAACATACGTAGATTCAAAAGCAGTAAAAAAAAGTAGAATTAACAATAACTTTTCCAGAAGTTACGTAAAAGCATTTCCACATCCTAATCCATACTTCCATCAACTTCATCTTTTAACCCAACCACATTTTTAATAAAATCTAACCCTTGACCGTAATTCCCGAGCAATGTCCAATACCGTGGACACGGCTATTCGAATAGTTTGTACACTCTGCAGAGGTTATACACTTTACCTACACGATATAGTTAAACACCACACAGGCGAGTAACCATAACAAAGTCTTTCTGGAACTTCTATCATCGCATGCGTACCTCCCGGTATAGTCCCCACTATCCCTTCCCTTTTGCGGAACGGAAGTACAGGGCTAACGTATATCGTTGAAGAGATGTAAGACCGATCCGGTAAACACTACACCCTTCTTTCCACATCCACAGCAGGAAAAACCACCTGAGGTCTCACATGCTAAGACTTCAGAATCATACTCAACTAGGTCTGTCCCATACCAGACATGTGGTTGTATGTTAGGCCCAGTTCAAAGGCTTGCAGGGTTAAGTCCTTAGGTTGACCGTGGCAAGGCTACCCAAAGTTCACAAAACCAAATTCAACAACATCACTCCCATGTGCCACATTTGGCCCTCCATTAATCACTTGCCACAGTTTAAATTATTTTAACACCCTGGTTGGTTACCATGCATCGTGTGCCATCAATAACATCAACACATGGGTCACATTCTCAAAATGTCTTTCGTAGTTCATTAGTCAATATTTCATCTTTCCCATGAAACAGTGTCAATGAAACGTACCGCTTGGCTAAGTATACCTACTTCGTTCTAACCATTTCCCGTTGATGACTAGTATTGACCAATTTAATAGTTTATATCTTAGGGTGACAATGAATTTATGGCATACAAATACTAGGAACAAGGAATCGATAACAAGTGGTGATTTAACTAAACCCAAATTACTTTAAAGCTTTTATAATTTAATTAGCATGAATAATTTAAATCAATATAATATTTAAAAAAACATTAGGAGCAAGATGGTCAAAGCATAACTTGCCTTCGTAAAGCAGCGAGTCTTGGTCTAGGTCTTGGTCTGGAGCTTGATCCTCGAAATCTGTGTCCTCACAAAGCTCGACGTCTACGCGTAGCAGATACAGAACCAAATAAACACGCAAAACAATGTACAAACACACATTAAGAAACTACCGCAAAACAAACTAATTCATAACGTTATGAAAACTTCCAGATAATTAATTTAGCATTTTCTAAGATTTATAAAATTTATTTTGACATTTTTGGACGTATAGTTTAAGAGCTACCAAATTCATAAGTTTGGACTTTCTGTGGAAATTTTAACAGTACAAATTTATTTATAAAATTTCAGTAAAATTAACATAGCTAGGTGTTGATTTTTACTCATTTACAAAATTTGTCTCATGCAGATTGGAGCTAAAACGAATTTGTAACGAAAAAGACAAATTTCGCGATTGTGGAAGCATTCATGTACAACTAACAATCCGGCTGAAAGCATGCATGGTATTATTCATCATATATATGCGTATTCTTCATGCGATTCTTGACTTCTTGTTGTCTTGGCTCGTAGGAGAGAGACAGAGCAGTAAATACAAGGTTGGTCTGCCGGCGGCGGCGAACACGCGAACCTGCGAACGTGACGGTGACACAGCGACAACGACGGCGGCGACGGTGCCAAGACGTGATCGTAGTTGCTCGTTGACAGCAGCGACAGCAGGAAACCGAATCAATGCCTAATAATATACGTATACATACTAACATATATATGTAAACACACAGTACAATCCTAACATATACTTACATATATACATGCGTAGATTCCTATTATATCCATGTATACAAGACTATGTACCAGCACATGTATAAGCGTTCATGATTCGGCCTAAAATATATACATATACAAGCCTAACATATATATATATCCAAACCTAACTTATCTGCAAGTATACACACACATACATGCACGAATACTCACAGGCGGAATCATCCGATCGACAAAGTTAAAGCACGCGCGAGGGAGAAGAGAGAGTACCGATCGGCACAGGCAGCAGTGCAGACCGTCGGTGCAGGAAGAGGCGAGACCAGAGACAATCAGCGGCAATAGCGCAGATCGACGAGCGTGAAAGGAGATAACCAAGCGGTGTTCGGCCAGGCAGGTCCAAGCCAAGAGAGCAGACAGATGCGTGGAAAATTGAGGAGACAACCAAGATCTTGAGGATGAGAAACAACAGCTTAAAGGAGAAATTAAGAGGTGATTAAGGACTGATAACGGAAAGGAAAGGAAAAGGTAGAAGAAACGGCTGGGAGGAGCAATTCATGCGTACAGATTGAATGATTCATTACGTGCCTGTCGGTTAAATTCTGAATTTGAACAGTGCTGGGTCAAACACGTTTGAGATAAATTAGCAAAAGGGCTCTAAAAATCTTGGAAAAATCCTATAAATTATTAGGGAATATTTGGAACCTAGCGAAGTTGGTTTCGTGATTTTTCGATATATAGATTTTTCGTGAAAATTCCTTTAGTGAAACAGACACTTGTGCAGATGTTTATAAAATCAACAACTTAATTTATAGATCATGTTTTTGAAAATATTTGATGGGAACATTCTTGTTTTTCAATGTCGTTTTTTAAACTAAATTTTGAAATTTTATACGCACGTGACACACACGATCTTTATTTTATATGATTAACTCAATAAGGCTTAAGTTTGGATTAACTTCAAAAATTCCAAATTCATTCCCGAAAGTTTCTAATATTTCCAGAATGCCATAAATATATTAAAAGCAAATTTTGGGACGTTACAAGCATGCACCATTATATTAGTATGTGTTGAACCCACACCTTTGTGTGGACACCCCTACGAGAAACCCATCTCAGAAAGCCCATACTACTAAGTAACTTAATTGGTCATGGCTATCCCATACTAGCACTTCTAGTTGCACTGAATATCTTGGGTTTAACAGACATTACATTCGGTCCACTACTACAAGAATGTACATCAGAATCAGTTCTTTTTTGTCATTACAGTCGGTTCTGGTGACGATACAAATTCATTAGATAGTGATGAGGAGGAGCTACCATAGTTAGTTTTGGCCCGATTGTGATAGAGGTATCATCACAATCGGTTCTTTGTGAGAACCGATTGTGATGAGGGGGTCATCAGATGATGGGCTCATCACAATCGGTTTTTATCAAGAACCGATTGTAATCGGTTCTTTCCAAGAACCAATTGTGATGAGGAGTGTGCCATTTTTGTATCCTCTCAAAAATAGCACATATAACAGTGCACATATATATATATCACATTCGCAGTATATAACACAGAATGCACATATCACATTCACAGAACACAAACAATTTATTACAACACATATATCACATTCGTTCACAATATACAACACAAACATGCTTAACAATCAATACATATGCATATCGCATTGACATATATAATTAATATTGTTTACATATGGACTAGTAGGAGGCTTCAGGATCTCTAAACCTACCGTCCTCCAATATAACTTCTAACCATTACCACTTGCATAAGTGGTCTCGTATACAGTTGAGTGCTTTGATGTCCAAGCTCTTCTGGGGGATATTTATCTTCTGCAGAATAGAAATCAGTGTACTAATTTAAGTTTTAAAATTTGTATGTAAAAGACTAAGTGCATTATTATGAATGTACATATACCTTAGGGAAAAGGTATGCGCCACCGACCACGATCAGCATGTGCTGCATGATGTAGAAGCCGCACAGGTTATCGCTATCCTATTGATGATACTATGAAGAGAAAAAGAAATTAACACATGAAGATTAGATGTCAAAAAAATTAATCGTATATATGCTATGCACTTATACCTTGAAGCGCTTATACTCCAGCTTCTTGCCCTTTTTGTCATCGTGTGTCACTTCTTCATCGACATAGGCCGAGAAACCCCTACATATATTGGAGAGATACCATTGAGTAAAAAAAATGAACGTAGTTAAATTTAGAAAGTGTTAGGTCACAGTAATGTACTTACTTATCCAAAGGAGGCTTGATCGGATAGGCCATCGGTCTCTTCTCGATCGAGTTAAAAGTGTAGACAGTGTTTTCACTCGGAACGAGGACGACTAGAACACAATGGTTGCTTATTAAATGGTATGCAGTGCAAGAAAATAAGTTCGCATATGGTTTAAGTGTGTACAAGTAATTGAAGGGTAAAGTACTACTTACTCCTCGTGGTACGGGAATAGAGCGAAGTCCTTCTTCGACTCAGCATGCAATGCCCCCTTGATGTAGTCGGTAACGAACTCTGGTTGAAGCCTAGCCAGGGTCGCAAACACAAGCTCAGGGTCGACAAACCCAACTAGGTGTTGATTTGTCATGGCTCACTGCCTCATTTCCCTACAACTCGTGTTGAATGTTAGAAAATGTAAGGACCCGAATCCACTGATTCGAACCCACTGTGTTTACCGCACTAGTCCCAGGATCAACGCTAGTGCACACAGCTTAACATTGGTACATATCACATCATACTCAATGATAATAATAATAATACTCCATTTATTGATATAGCTAAGTGTATGATCTTATGACCAACTTACATTATTACACCACGCAGGGCAAGACTTGAAATATAAACTATTAAATATTCAGCGGAAAGTAGAAGACGTAGATAGCTCATCAGTTCACCACAGGCAACTGACAAGGCTCGGACCCTAACGACTTGTGTCCTCCTTGAACTCCTTCTCCAACAAAGATGTAGACTCTTCAACTGTTGATTGTTATTGTTTGGCAAGGGTGAGTTCTTAAAGCACTCAACAAGTTGTGCACATAATGCAATTCTATGTAACTATATGCAAGGCTTATTACAAAGGAAAAGGCTATTATGGCTATTTTGCAGTAAGCAGCATTTATGAGTAAATACAATAAATAGATTGTAAAGACTATAAAACAAATAACTGTAATAGATAGATTCAACATTTCTCAAGTAAACCAAGTTTCCAATCCTAAGTCAATTCCAACCTTCCATATGGCAATTCCGCCATCCCAACCAAGTTTTCCATTTAATTAAGCTAACCCTTAACTGTAATTCCCGAGCATTGCTCAGTACCGCGAGCACGGCTATCCGAATAGATTTACACTCTGCAGAGGTTATGCACTTTACCCACACGATACAACCATACACCACAAAGGCAAATGATTATAACAAAGCCTTTGCAATGCACTACCTTAACCTGATACTACCCGCTAAGGTTTCAACACTGGTGGGTCTGAAAACCACGGCCAGGGCCCCCCTCTTGTGCCTTGTGAATTGCTCCATAACTCGGGAACTCACACTCCACACCAGACATGTGGTTGCTTGATTAACTTAGGTCAAAGGCTTGTAAGGTTAAGTCCTTAGGATGATCGAAGCAAGACTTCCGCATACCCTCTGCCCATCGGGCCTACCTTGGCATACTCGCCCCTTGTCACTTGCCCCAATCTAAGTGATTACACCCACGTTGATTACCAAGCACCACGTGCCACCAACAATTAAACATCGTTGTGTGACATGACTCACCGCTACAACTCAATCTCATTGTGTGATCTCACATGACACACAAGTTGACATCCTTGTTCCATATTCCATTAGTCAAGATTAATCATTGATGAATCATGTACATATGATGATGTGGCATGGCTAAGCAACTAATACGATCTAACATCCCATGTTGATTTCAGTATTAACCAACTATAAAGAACCAATCTAAGGTGACAATAGATCATGGCATACAATTGACAAGGTAGGGTATATAGATCAAATTGGTAGATTAAATAGATCCCAACTTAACTTGAAACAGTTATATACTTGAAATACTATGCAATAGAGTAATATAGCAGTTTTGCAAACATAGGTTCAACATGATCAAAGCACAACTTGCCTTGGAATAGGTTCCGGTCTTGCTCTGTAACTTGATCTTGAGTTGACGGATCCTCCTCCGAAGCATCGCACAATTCAACGTCTAAGCGTACCAAGGAGAAAAGCAAATAAATACCAAAATATAGAGAAATTTAACTCCAAAAATAAAATAAAATTCACCATAAAATAGATCTCAATTTTATAAATTTTTATAAATTTGAATCACCCAAATCCGAGTTAAAATGCAAAAGATATAACCTTTTGAAGTTTGAACAAATACTGAAAATACAGAAATTAGAAAATCCGGTTTTCCCGAATTACTTTTATACTGAAAAACCGCATTTATGATGTCAGCATGACATCAGATCTATTTTGAAATTCAACTGATTATTTTTCTAACGAAATACCCGAATTAATACGTCAGCATGATGTCATCACCGAGCTTAACCAATCAGATTTCGCCATGTCATCATGGTCTATGGACGAGGTTCACGGTCGACTTGCGTCCACCATGGACCCCACGCATGGTGCTTCGGTTCACGTGCCGACGCGTGGCAGCACCCGATTAGCCGCAATGACGGTGTGATCTGGGCCGTTCCTCCCGATCTGACGGTCCATGGCAACGAGGCGATTTGGATCATTCGCATCTAATCCAACGGCTATTACCTTTCCCCGACGACAATGGCGGAACGGCGGCGCAGCTTCATCGACAGAGAATACGAAGACCTCCCCAGCGGCGTTCTGGCGCTATCCCGGCGATATCAGGCAGCAGATCTGACGCGCTTCTTCACGACGACTTCGATCCTCCGCACGATGTGGCAACTATCGGCTCAACGACGATGTTCTAGCGTAGAAATCACGGCGGCTTTGGTCCTCAACTCCGATGAGATTTTGTGACTTCTCCTCGACGTACCGTGTTCTACAACTTGAATCAAGAGGTGCGGCGCTCGATGCAAATTTCCAGGGCGACCTCCCGACTTAAATAGTGCAAGCATCCGAGTTCTACACGGTGGAGAAGTCCGACGGCGTAACGACGAAGGAGACCGAGTCCGCATAGAGGATGATAAACAGCAGCGCGACGCGTGTCCCCCATCCGACGGTCACGACGTGAACACCTGCGTGGCATCCTTCGAACCGACGGATCGCGATCGAACGGGCGAAGCGCTAGGGTTCCAGAACCGGGCTTCGCCGACCGACTTGGGGTGCACCATAGTGGGCCTCACGTGTGAATAGTGTTGGGCTAGCCCGACACTGTTCACCAGATTTTCTAACGTATTATTCTTTTAAAATAACTACAGAAAATAGTTTAATTAGTTTCAGGAAACAAAAATATCAGGAAAAATCCCAGAAAAATCTCAAAAATACTTAGAGATATTTTCAACTTGAATAAAATATTTTTAGCAAAACTTTATGTTAACTTTGCATAATTATAATTAGTTTTCACCAAAATACCAATATACTTTATTTAAAATTAATTCAAACAAATAAAAAAATCCAATAAATTCCAAAAAATCATAAATTGCACAAATAATCAATAAAATAATATTTAAGCAATTTTTGCGATGTTACAGAAAACATAATGCAAATCCTATGAAAGTCATCAGCTCATGCTATATGGTGCGATACTCACAGCGTCCTGGATCGTAAAGTAGAAGTATCAACGGCTATCAGTTGGTACACACGGAACAGATCGTCAAAACTGATTGGGAATGTCCCATGCTCATCGCGGTGGAAATGCCCCCTTCTATACCTCACATTGAAGTCGACTCAATGCTCTTCCTCATTCACCCTATCAATGTACCATCGATGGAGCAAACGAGAAAACTTGCCTAGATCATTTAACAGCCTAGATGCAATAACGGGCTTTCCATGTACGTAGGCCTTAAAATCTTGAGGGGTCTTCGTATCGTCTGCCGACTTTCCTTTCTGCGCAGAAGGAGTCTCCGAGGTCAGGGCAAGGGTTTTTTCATGTCTTTGAGGGGGCGTTGTGGCCTTTGTTAACTTTTCTTTCTTGGAAGGAGTCTTCGAGGCCTCCTGTGGTTCAGTGGCTGTCGTGCTAGTCCTTTTACGCACCACCTCTGCACTCTGCGTAGGACTCTGCGTAGGACTCATCAAGATAGGAACCTACGAAACACACGCATATGTAACTTGTTGCAGTACTACTGTATTGGTAGAGAAGACGTGGGGGATTTTTACCTTGACCAGTACAACACCCGTCGTGGGCCACTTGATGAACAACATCCTTGCTTGCTTGAGAGTAGTGATATCTTTGTTGAGGGGAACACAAGCGTATGTGATAAGAAGTCTTCGTGGACGTAGTCCACTTGCACCATCATGTAGCCCTTCCCTAAAGGCTGGCCAAGTACAGTGTTAGTCTGCTTTCATTGAGGAAAAACATTGTGGGAGTTACATTCGTACCTTTAAGTCAGGAAAAATTAATTATTACCTTCAGTTGGGGACCGGTCTTTTCATTTTTGGAACCGCAACTGCTAGGTCGGGGCACAGGCCTCTCTACGAGAGGCAAGGGCATCTTGCGACTCTGGGAGATTATCGCCATCATCTCGGCCCTCAGGCGCTCCTCACGTGTCATCATCTCCTCCCTCATCTCCTCCTTGATCTCCTCCCTCAGCTGCTCCCTGAGCGTGTCCTTAAGGCGCTCCGCACGTGCCTCCCATGATCTTGATCTAGCACTCGCAGCGTCATCTTGGAAGTAGGACTTCTTCGTATATCCCACCCGAACGGCAAGCACCCGACCCTTATGGTTGGGCTTCCCGATCGCAGAGGACAGGATGTCCTTCGACCCTTGGCTCAGAAAGGTCTCCTGCTCTTTCTGCTGGCTTACCTCCTCCTGCAATAAGCGAGTACGAATTAGATCTGAAATACAACACGAAGGGTCAACTGCAATGTACTAAGTTAGATGTCTTACGGTAGTGGAGACGATGTGTGCGGTAGCGGGGTTTGCAACTACGATTTGCCCGTCGACATTTTTTTTATCCTCACTAGTACCCAATCGCATGCCCGCTCCTCACATATGTGGGAGTAAGGCATCACTGTCCCGGAGTTCACGCACTCCTCGGCTAGTTGCGCCCACTCTGCCTTATTCCCCTCATAGCCGCCTGAACCGAGGTGGTGTGCGTGTGTGTTATGCCTCTGGATATCGATGTTCTTCTCTCGCAGCTCCTCCGCCTCAGGCGTACCCTTCATCCTCATGAACTCCTCCCAAACATGGGAGTCACGAACGGATACCTCTCGAATAGAGTATGGCCTTTCAACACGTACTCACTATGCATGGTGACCCTGAAATGCCTCAAGGCCACACCCATCCTCTTCAAGGTGTACTACCTAGCATTACATTCATCTTCGTCTTCTATAATCTATTTGCCCTTAACCTCGTCCCACAACCGATTCTTCTGCTCGGCACTGACTTCCTTTCTCCAATCCTTAACCGTTATAGGCACTCTCGCCCTCACCAATTGGCCGAGGGACCGGTATCGCCCCTTGTACTTGGGAGGACCCGTGCAGACCCCTGTGGCTCCTTTGTTCAGTTCTCGGGCATTTCTCACCTTGCTCGGCCCCTCAACATTTGGAACCGCACTTGGCCCCTCAGTAGCACCTTCTACTCTGTTTGGCGATGAGCCGATGCTCTCTAATTGCGACATTTTGAGTACTTTTATCTGACATAGTCATATATTTGACATGAGAGAGCAATTCGCTGCTGTTATGTGCACTTGACAATAAATCATGTAAAGCAACAAATGAATGGATAATTCATAGCATTTAATTGTTGTAGCATATTGTAGTAAAGTAAAGATGAACGAATGACCTTCAAGAAAAGTCTATCTATTAATGAACTAAATGCGTACCAATGATAACTCATAATCTCTAAATAGGTTTGGTCCTAATCCCATTAGAGGATATGTGGTTCGGGCAAGTTCCTAAGCCATTATACAACTCAAGAGAAAATTTCATCAGCATCTCCCCGTTATTCTCCAGATACACATCTTGACAACAGGTCAAGAGAGGTGTGTATCCAGAGAACACTAGGGAGATGCTACCGAAATCTACTTTGGAGTTATACAACAGCTCAGGAACTTGCCCGAATCACATATCCTCTGTCGGGACCCGAATATGCAAATCCGGACCATCTGTGTATTCAGCACTAGTCCAGGATCACGCTAGGGCACACAGTCTCAACATAGATGAAATATCACAATCATACACAGCGGAATAATAAATAAAGACTTCATCTATTAATATAGAACTATTGAACGACCTTAAGGTCAAACTTACACTTGTGAGGCCATGGTGGCTTCAACTCAAAATGAATAAACAGCAGCGGAATGAAGAACGTCGACGAATCCCATCAGTATGCCACAGGCAAGTGACAAGGTTCAACTCCTAGATATTCGGCTCCTCGTGGAACTTCTCCACCTTCGAAGTTGTATTCTTCTCCTCAACTGATGATTTTGTGAGTTGCAAGGGGGTGAGTACATAAAGCACTCAACAAGTTGTGCATAGAATGCAATTCTATGTAATTATATGCAAGGCTTATTCCAAAGGAAAAGGCTATTATGGCTATTTTGCAATAAGCAGCATTTATGACCAAATACAATAAATAGATTGTAAAGACTGTAAAACAAATAAAAGTAATAGATAGATCCAACATTTTTTAAGTAAACCAAGTTTCCAATCATAAGTCAATTTCCACTTTCCATGGCATCCTGCCATCCCAATAAGTTTTGTTTAAAAAAAATATAACCCTTAACTGTAATTCCCAAGCATTGCTCAATACTGCGAGCACGGCTATTCGAATAGATTCACACTCTGCAGAGGTTATGCACTTTACCCACACGACATGATCGTCCCTTGTTGCCAAGCTATTAGCACACTTCCTTTAGTGTGCCGGCAGGGTAATCATGACAAAGCCTTTACAATGCTTTGTCTAGACCCTGTACTGCTCGCTGAGGTTTCAACACGGAAGGGACTGGTTACCACACTTCGGGCCCCCCTCTTGCGCCATGTGAGTCTACCCGTACACCCGGAACTCACTATACACCACAGCAGTACCGAAATCTAGACATCACATATTGGTCGGCTAGGCTGCCCTATTCCAGACGTGAGGTTGCAAGTAAGACTCAGGTCAAAGGCTTGCAAGGTTAAGTCCTTAGGGTGACTAGGGCAAGACTTCCACATACCCTCTGCCAAATCTGGCCCACCTTGGCACACTGCCCCTCGCCACATGCCCCAATCTAAATCATTACCACCCCAGTTGATTACCAAGCACCACATGATATCAACAAGTCAACCTCGTTGCATGACATTCACTCGTCACCAAAACGCAATCTCATTGTGTGACCACACATGACACACAAGTTCATAACATTGTTCCATATTCCATTAGTTAAGATTAATCAGTGAAGATTCAACACAAGTGACGACATGGCATGGCTAAGCAATCTACGATGGTCTAACCAGCCCATGTTGATTATCAATATTAACCAACTATTAATTAACCATCCAAGGGTGATAATTAGATCATGGCAAAAATGGCAAGGTAGGGTATAGATCAAATTGGTATAATAGCTAAGTCCCAATTTAATTTGAAACAATTGTATACTTGAAATAATATGCAATAGGGTAAAACAAATATAACAATTTTATAAACATGGGTTCAACATGATCAAAGCACAACTTGCCTAGCCCTTGCGATTTTTACTGTTCTTTACTCTTTATCTTTGATTCTTGATCTTCGATCTTCAATCTTTACCTTCTTGATCTTCAGCTCCTTAGAACAACTTCCGAACGATGCGTCTAACGATTAAAGAAGAAGCAAATACAAACCAACTCAAAAGATAAATCAAATAAAATCCAAATTGAGAACGGATAGTATTGAATCACAAAGGCTTAGATGAATTTAGGAACTTGAATTGATTAGATCACAGATTAGACAAAAGAGAACGAGCTTTCGGAATACACCGAAAAGGAAAAGACTGATAACTAAAAAGAAAGAATAATATTCCAAAGAATATTTCTTCTGAAGTTATTATCTTGATTGGATAGACAATGACATATGGGCTCTCGATCTATAAACTAGGTCCATAAAGGTCCGTTAGTTCGCAATGAACTAAACTGATGCTCAATGCTGACTTTTGTTGACTACACAGATACACAGTCAAACAAAAGAAACAAAGACTAATAGATTAGATATGGCACAAGGATATGACATATGGCCAATGGTCTATCGACTAAGTCCACGAATGACTTCTAGGTCAATGTCAGATTAGATTTTCAAGAATAGGACATGGACAAGGGGTCGACATTCATGCGATTCGATCTGAGATCAGTCATACGTCGATCAAGAGACTTGACGATGACAAGGCAGCGAGGAAATGAAGACAAGGCTAAACTCATAGGTGATGGGGTTAGATTACAATAAGGCGATAGATAGGATGATGATATTGCACTAGGGATTTTGTGAGCATGCACACATGCGAAGATAGAGAAGCGACGACAGGACACTCATGCAAAGATAAGATGTCGATTGTCGGTACAATGATATGGTAGCAAGGTTATGATATAGCTCAGGATTGATCTGCGAGTTGCGAGGTTTACATGACAGGATGCATCGTTAAGTTAGGGTTTGAGAGGAATAAATCGCGGATAGATCCACTTGACATAGGGATAGGATAGGTAGGGTTGGCTCTACGATAAAAGATTACCAAGGGTGGCTAACCGAAACAAGATCCGATAATGAAAAGGACTAGATCGAAAACGACGGGTAGATTCTAGAATATGGCATTGATGGCAACCGAAGACTAAATGAACTCTGAAGATGGGCAAAGCAGAGAATGATAGCCTACTGGACATGACGACACGACAAAGGCGAACTAAGATGGTTGGCGGCAAAAGACAGCGCGCAGCACTGACGAAAGGCGGCGGCTAACGAATATTAAAATTTTCGGTGGATGGAACAGCAAAGGGGAAGTGAGCACCACGTAGAACGCTGTGAGACGATCTCAACGGTATAAGCGGATTTGGCGGCAACCCAATGGACCGATCACAAACTACCGATGAACGGTTGCTAAAGCTAATAGATCAAACGGTCATAACTATTAAAATAATGAATGAAACGTAACCAAAGTTTTCAGAGAGCTATCTGGGACCATAAGGCACAATATGATGTGAAACAATCAGAGTTTTAACTTCTGGATCAACAGGGAACGCACGAGGAAGTTTTCAGCTGTACGTACACAGTCTGATCGGGGAAGATTGAATTTTCTGCAGCAATACCGTGGACAAAACCTTGAGTTAGGGTGAGCACCAGGTAGAGGACATCAATATGAGTCTACAGTAAAACTTTCACACTCAAAGTCGCTAAAAAGACGGAGAACGAGCGACGACAAGATTAGAGATTGGAACAGGTGTAACTTTTGATTTGCTTGATGAAACTGCACCAAATTTGGTGGAGTGGTAGATTGGACCATTAGACACGAGATGACATGAGTGGATTTCAAAAAAACTAACCCAAACGACGGGGAACGCGACGCCAAGATCGGCCTGCGAGGACGGCGCACCGGAACACCGGAAGATGGAAGAGTGGGGTTGGGAGGTTCTCTGGGGATTAGGGATGCGTGGGAGGGGTTTAGGACACTTATATAGGCTAGAGAGTCATGCCATACAAGGAAACACGAAGAAAAACCGGATTTGGATTGAAAACGGATCGGATCGAACACCTAGCGCACAACGAATAGTACCGAGTGACGTGGCGCATTGTGGTGCGTCGGATGGGAATTGGAGGGCTACGACTAGGCGATGACATGGCCGGCTCTGGAGCTGCCACGTGGATTTAATCCTATTTCCGAATTAAAATAATTCCAGAAATTAAAATAATTCGTTTAGAGCAATAAAAATACCAGAAAAATTCTAGAAAATATTTTAAGACATTTGGAGCTCGAATAAAAATATTTTTAATGAAACTTTATTTGAAATTTTGTACTATTTAATTAAATTTAACAAAAGGCTTTATTTAAATTAATTCTAAATAAATAGCAAACGAACTCCGAAAAATATCACAAAATTACAGAAAATTCATTGAAGCACAATGAACTCAAATAAAACTAAATTTATTTTAATTGAAGTTTATATTAGTCAAATTACATTATTTTAGCATTAGAAAATTCCAGATTAAGCTTTATTAAAGCGAGAAAATCAGCGGCGATTTTTGGAAAGATGAACTAAACAAAATATTCTTGAAAATCCAAATTTTGGGATGTTATAAACCTCCCCCTTAACAGAATCTCGACCCCGAGATTAAGGTTGTCTAAAGAAATAGGTTCAGGGGGACTCAACTCTTGATAGTTTCTTGAACTTCCAAGCAATGGCAAACTGGGCAAGGTTGCTTTCGAAAAAAAAAGACGCTTGACAACATCCAAAATTTGTAGGCTGCGCAATGCGGATGAGATCCTTTTGCAATTCCACTGACTTCCACGGTGTCTGCTTTTCTGGCACAAGAAGGCACTCCTTTTGTTGGGACTCTTGAAACACATCACGCACTCAGACTAACGTTTTGGCATCTCCTTTGACAGGCTCCCTTGCTTTCCGTCCTTTAACTCTCGGTTTTCTGCTTCTTCTAGAAATTGGACAAGCGGCATTTGACAGTGAAACTTGCTTGCAACTCTGCGGTCTTACACAACATTCTTGTTGGTCTGTTTCTATCTCTATCAGCTTGATTCTCGAGTACTGTCTTAAACTCTAGATCAACTGAATATTCCTTCACATTGAACTCAAGCTCCAACTATTGCAGAGGTAATGACATGGTTATGCTGGCATACACTACGGTAGCTAAAGTAACTCGTCAGGAAAACAATTATCCTTTGTAGTTATTAAGCATACGCAACAACTCCTTTTCTTCTGATGTGATGGCACGTTCACCTTCTTGCTCAACCATAACGGAACAACTGGTCCTTAGCTGTCTTCGATATGCTGAAGTTAAACTGATCGCAAATCTTTCTCGGAAAACACTTTCACTCCTCTTAACTGATCAAATATTTGACCATAAACCAAAACTGCCTTACACATAGGTAACCAGCTAATTCCAGGGATAAACATCTCAAGCATGGGTTTCCAATATGATAAGATTTATTAGGAACTCAATCTCAACAATAGACAAGTTAACTCTCAACATCCTGGATTACATATGATTTTCAATCAGTACAACATCTGATGCCTTCTAAGCTCCAGTAGTCATAATGTGGTTGACATGATCTTTTCTTGCATCAGCGCAAGGCTTCACTTGAATCGCTCCACAATTCACTTTCTGGTGCAAGTGTCTCCGTAGGTGTAGGACTAAGATTGAAGCGGACAGGTATAACAACTTTTCTCTTAAGACAACTGTTGGCAAAGTGTCCCGGTTCATTGCATTTGAAGGAACGCTTGACCGACATCTGTTGACTTCCTTCTGACAAAGCACTAATCTTGGTAGGGGCAGAGCTGAGATTGATGCGATCCGCAGTGATCACTTTCTTTTGAGGGCAGTGTTTAGCAAAATGTCCAGGATGGCGACAGGCAAAGCAACCTCTAGGCAGTAAGCTTCCTCCTTGAGAAGTTTTAACCAGGGTGGTGTTATGAAAATTCTGACTATCAGGGCGAGGCACAGGTGAAGGTGTCTCGAACAAAGTTTGAGCAGTATGGCAACTGAGTTGTTGAGGGGCACTCCTCATTTGCAGTTGCGGTGGTCCTTCTTGACATGCTTTCTGACGCTTGCGGTTATACTCTAATTCCTTGCGCTCATCTCCTGGAATAAGGGTCTTGTTAACCAACTCCTCTTGCTTCAACTGACTCTTTGAGCAAGTTACTTTTGCAGTTTTACCACTCACTCTTAGGGTTATAAACTTTACTGAAGTAATTTCTAGAATGATCATGGCTTCCAAAATTGTTTGACCTTTCTGTGGGCAATCCTTAACAAAATGACCTAACTTACTGCAGTTGTAGCACGAACGTCTGGGTCGTTGTGTCTTGTTAGGTGTAGTCATATGCACAATATCGTCTTTCTCAGGCATCACCACTTGTTGGTTCTTAGGGCATTCCCTGGCCCAATGACCTTGTTTATCGCATAAGAAAAAATTCCATGGTGACCAAGTATCCCTGTTCTTTGAGGCAAACAGACATAGTTGACATGTTTCTTCTTCATTTCGTCACGCGGTACAGCAAGTGCGGATGACAATCCTTCTCTTTTCGATAACTCTTGAGCAATGACAGCTCGAAAATTCACTCACTGATGCCGAGTCACGGCGGTCACCATTGAATCCAATGGACATTGAGCTAGATAATGATCGCGTCCTTCACAAAGATAACATGTGATGTTGTTCATAGGACATTGTCCAAGTAAATGGTTTCCTTCTCAGCCGAATCAATTGATTGCATGCTCATCAACAGTGTGTCATATTCCTCCACAACGGACGCACGCATGGTCTTCCGATTTGTTTGGTTGACAACACTTCAAGGAACAACATCCTGGTACGACATCGGGGAAAGGGTTGTACACTTCTCTAAACTTGCAGTAGTCATACTGACATTTGACAAAGCAACGAATTGCTGAAAAGCAGCGATGAACTCCAACCAAGTGATTTCTTCTGGTGTCCTGTGGGTAGCACGATAGTTCTTCCACCACTCCAAGGCATCTCCTTCCAATTGACATGTGGCGTAGGGAACCTTCTCTTCATCTTTACATTGCGCCAAAGCCAGCTTCTCTTCTATGACACGAAGCTAGATTTCTGCATCTTTGAGAGTGGCTGATCCACCAAACGTGGGTGGTTTGGTCCTCCTAAACAAGGCAACTTTGACTGTGAATAGGTGGCTGTGACTGTGGTTGTAGAGGCATTGATTTTGGCACTGATAACATTCATCTGTTGTATCATTTTCTGCATGAGCTGGATTTGAGCAGTGAATAACTGATCCAAATTCTGAATTGTCACTATCGGTACGGTGGACGGCTGCTGGTCACAATCTCCTTAATTACTAACACCAGTAGTAGCAATTGTACTGACTTGAACTGCCTCGAAATCACTGTTGTTGTCAGTCCTTTCCATCTGTTGACCACTCCGGGGTTTAGTTAAGACGGGAAAAGTGAAGATAAGGTTCAAGAATCCTAGTGCAGGGGAGTAGGTTTAACCCAATAACTTATACAAACATTATTAATAACTTGGTATGGTTGCTTACAAAAGCCTAAAAGCTATGCAACGCAAACTGCACACCCAGCAACCAAGGAAAAAAACCAAATTAACCTAAGCACACAACAATCTATCGTCTAAAAGGGTAACACTTCTATCTTAGACTGACGCGACTCTTCACACATGAGTCTCAACTGGCCACCAAAGTACTAGTTCTTCTAACTTCTGGAACACTTCATCGATCCACTTCTTTTTCCTTGAGCTTGACGATTCCTGTCTTCATGATCTTTAGGATCAGTAGCAAGATACCCAGTACTTTCTACTTAAGTGTGAAACATCGTTAACTACTTAGAACAACTCAGGTAAGATTTTTATTTAAACCAGGGGGAAAGAGGAATAATTTTAGCAAAAGGGGAAGGAATGGAAGAATAAGATAAGTCACGAACTTATTATTCTTTCAAGATAAATTTTCTCTTTTACAAAATATTTTTGAAGCTCCTAAGGAACGGCCAAACTATCTAGGCTCAAGACCTACAGTTAGTATGGCTCTGATACCACCTCTGTTGGGACCCGAATATGCAAATCCGGACCCTCTGTGTATTCAGCACTAGTCCAGAATCACGCTAGTGCACACAGTCTCAACATAGATGAAATATCACAGTCATACACAGCGGAATAATAAATAAAGACTTCATCTATTAATATAGAACTATTGAACGACCTTAAGGTCAAACTTACACTTGTGAGGCCTTGGTGGCTTCAACTCAAAATGAATAAACAGTAGCGCAATGAAGAACGTCGACGAATCCCATCAATATGGCACAGGCAACTGACAAGGTTCAACTCCTAGATATTCGCCTCTCGTGGAACTTCTCCTACTTCGAAGTTGTATTCTTCTCCTCAACTGATGATTTTGTGAGTTGCAAGGGGGTGAGTACATAAAGCACTCAACAAGTTGTGCACAGAATGCAATTCTATGTAATTATATACAAGGCTTATTCCAAAGGAAAAGGCTATTATGGCTATTTTGCAATAAGCAGCATTTATGACCAAATACAATAAATAGATTGTAAAGACTGTAAAACAAATAACAGTAATAGAAAGATCCAACATTTCTGAAGTAAACCAAGTTTCCAATCCTAAGTCAATTTCCACTTTCCATGGCATCCTGCCATCCCAATAAGTTTTGTTTAACAAAAGTCTAACCCATAACTGTAATTCCCGAGCATTGCTCAATACCGCGAGCACGGCTATTCGAATAAATTCACACTCTGTAGAGGTTATGCACTTTACCCACACGACATGATCGTCCCTTGTTGCCAAGCTATTAGCACACTTCTTTTGGTGTGCCGGCAGGGTAATCATGACAAAGCCTTTACAATGCTTTGTCTAGACCCTTTACTGCTCGCTGAGGTTTCAACACGGAAGGGACTGGTTACCACACTCCGGGCCCCCCTCGTGCGCCATGTGAGTCTACTCGTACACCCGAAACTCACTATACACCACGGCAGTACCGAAATCTAGACATCACAAATTAGTCGGCAAGGCTGCCCCATTCCAGACGTGTGGTTGCAAGTAAGACTCAGGTCAAAGGCTTACAAGGTTAAGTCCTTAGGGTGACTAGGGCAAGACTTCCACATACCCTCTGCCAAATCTGGCCCACCTTGGCACACTGTCCCTCGCCACATGCCCCAAACAAAATCATTACCACCCCAGTAGATTACCAAGCACCAAATGATATCAACAAGTCAACCTCGTTGCGTGACATCCACTCGTCACCACAACGCAATCTCATTGTGTGACCACACATGACACACAAGTTCATAACATTGTTCCAAATTCCATTAGTCAATATTAATCAGTGATGATTCAACACATGTGACGACATGGCATGGCTAAGCAATCTAGGACGGTCTAACCAGCCCATGTTGATTATCAATATTAACCAACTATTAATTAACCATCCTAGGGTGACAATTAGATCATGGCATAAAATGGCAAGGTAGGGTATAGATCAAATTGGTATAATAGCTAAGTCCCAATTTAATTTGAAATAATTGTATATTTGAAATAATATGCAATAGGGTAAAACAAATATAGCAATTTTATAAACATGGGTTCAACATGATCAAAGTACAACTTGCTTGGCCCTTGCGATTTTTACTGTTCTTTACTCTTTATCTTTGATTCTTGATCTTCGATCTTCAATCTTTACCTTCTTGATCTTCAGCTCCTTAGAACAACTTCAGAACGATGCGTCTAACGATTAAAGAAGAAGCAAATACCAACCAATTCAAAAGATAAATCAAATAAAATCCAAATTGAGAACGGATAGTATTGAATCACAAGGGCTTAGACGAATGACTTCTAGGTCAATGGCAGATTAGATTTTCAAGAATAGGACATGGACAAGGGGTCGACATTCATGAGATTCGATCTGAGATTATTCATACGTCGATCAAGAGACTTGACGATCACAAGGCAGCGAGGAAATGAAGACAAGGCTAAACTCATAGGTGATGGGGTTAGATTACAATAAGGCAAAAGATAGGATGATGATATTGCACTAGGGATTTTGCGAGCATGCACACATGCGAAGATAGCGAAGCGACGACAGGACACTCATGCAAAAATAAGATGTCGATTGTCGGTACAATGATATGGTAGCAAGGTTATGATATGGCTCAGGATTGATCTGTGAGTTGCGAGGTTTACATGACATGATGCATCCTCAATGACAGATTGGACACAAGGTTAAGTTAGGGTTTGAGAGGAATAAATCGCGGATAGATCCACTTGGCATAGGGATAGGATAGGTAGTGTTGGCTCTGCGATAAAAGATTACCAAGGGTGGCTAACCGAAACAAGATCCGATAATGAAAAGGACTAGATCGAAAACGACGGATAGATTCTAGAATATGGCATTGATGGCAACCGAAGACTAAATGAACTCTAAAGATGGGAAAACCAGAGAATGATGGCCTACTGGACATGATGACATGATCAAGGCGAACTAAGATGGTTGGCGGCAAAAGACAGCGCGCGGCACTGACGAAAGGCGGCGGCTAACAAATATTAAAATTTTCGGTGGATGGAACAGCAAAGGGGAAGTGAGCACCACGTAGAACGCGGCGAGACGATCTCAACGGTATAAGCGGATTTGGCGGCAACCCAAAGGACAGATCACAAACTACCGATGAACGGTTGCTAAAGCTAATAGATCAAACGGTCATAACTATTAAAATAATGAATGAAACCTAACCAAATTTTTCAGAGAGCTATCTGGGACCATAATTCACAATTTGACGTGAAAGGATCGGAGTTTTAACTTTTGAATAAACAGGGAACGCACGAGGAAGTTTTCAGCTGTACGTACGCAGTCTGATCGGGGAAGTTTGAATTTTCTGCAGCAATACCGTGGACAAAACCTTTAGTTAGGGTGAGCACCAGGTAGAGGTCATCAAGATGAGTCTACAGTAAAAATTTCACAGTCAAATTTCACGGTCAAGTTCGTAGGCCTAATTTTTGTGTAAAGCGTAGAAAAGTCAAAAGTTTTTCAAATTAAGCCTAAATTGTTTGAAAATTTTCAAAAATGAACTTTTAACTACTTACAAGCTTTCCCAAAAATAAATTTGTCCAAAGGAATTTTCTTATAAATATATGTCACAATGTGCTATGTAGGCATAAGAAATATTGAATTTCCTTCAAAGCCTGAAAAAGCAATTCAACTTGGATTTATTACTTTGAAAGTATTGCACAATATTTTACATACATAATGGAACAATGAGATTAGCAACAAACATTTAAATAATCCATTTATTTACAATATAACCCTTCTTGATGATCTACTCGCATATAATTGGTCCCATGTGTGTCGACGTCCTCGCTAAGACAAGCCCTATCCACAAACGGAGGTATTTTCATTTGGTTGTACTCTTTTTCATCTATGGTATTTTCAACTCCTACGATCCACCTCTTGCCATGAAGAACGACGTGCAACCTCGGATTGGCCAAATCACGCACGTAGAAGACTTGAGTTGCTTGCTTCGCAAGGACGAATGGGTCATCTTTGTAGGCGAATCTACTGAGATCCACAATAGTAAAACCTCTCTTGTCGACCTTCACTCCGTGTGGAAATCCCACCCACTTACATCAGAACAATGGAATTTGGTATATTCCATAATCGAGCTCTCAAATTTCTTTGATTATCTCGTAGTAGGAGTTCATTGTCATTGAGGACCCTCCTTTCGAGTGATCATCGGAAAAAAGATCTATGCTCACACCACTATTTTGGACAGTACTCTTAGCATCTTGACTCTCAGTGCAAAAGGTATAGCCATTAATATCGTACCCCTGCTATGTCTGTACATTAAATCTTGGTCCGTCAGCCAACCATTTGACATTCTCACTAATGGAGACGTTCGCATTTTCTTTAAACATGTCAGAAATCACTTGTCGTGTGCTCGCATGATGGAAAGCTCATCCATATTTGGATTCTCTTTCTGTAATATCAACTTGTACTGATTGATGTATGGATGAACTTCTACGCTGTGCTGCAAGACTATCAAATGTGCTTTGCAATACATATCAAATCGTGGACTCGTTAGTTTGAACCCAACAGTTCCTCTGCCAGCAAGTCTGCCCTCATGACGAGATACAGGAACACCGATTGCTTGTCTTTTACCTAGATAGTCCACCAGAACTCAATTACCTCTTTAGTTTCATAACCTTGAACAATACTACCCACAGGCTTTGACCGATTCCTCACGTATTACTTTAATATGCCCATGTACCTCTCGAACGGATACATGTAACGTAGGAATTCGGGTCCATATATCTTAATCTCTCTAACATGGTGAACAACAAGGTGGACCATGACGTCGAAGAACGAGGGGTGAAAATGCATCTCAAGCTGACACAGAGTCTACACCACCTCACTCTGTAAGTTGTCTAGCATATCGGGGTCAATAACCTTGCAAGAAATCGTATTGAAGAAATAACATAGCTTCATGCTTGCCAACCTAACATCCTGTGGCAGAATATTTTTAATTGCAACAGGGAGCATTTAGGTCATCAAAACATGACAGTCATGGGACTTCATACCAAGCAACTTCAAATCATCCATGGACACAGGCTTCTTAATGTTTGCGGAGTAGCCCGATGGAACTTTAATACCTTGGAGACACATGCAAATGTCTTCTTTCTACTTCTTAGATAGGGTGTAACAGCCAGGGGGATGTACGAACCTTTTTCGTCCTCCTGTATCACTGCAAGCTTGGACTTGATTCCCATGTAGGCCATGTCGTGGTGAGCATTCACACCAGCCTTGGTCTTCCCAGGAATGTTCGGCAGGATGCCAACCAAATTGTCACAGATATTCTTCTCAACGTGCATAACATCAATACAATGTCGTACATCTAACTCCTTCCAGTATGGTAGTTCCCAAAATATCGACCTCTTCTTCCACATGGTCCTGGGACAAATAGATTTACAGCTCTTTCCATACTGAACGTTGATATCCGCCACACGTTAATATACTTGTCTTCCACTCATAGGCTGTGGGGCCGAACGAACTTCCCTCTTCCCATAAAATTTGTCATCCACCTTACGGTATCGATGACTTCGAGGTAGAAATCTACGGTGACCCATGTACACAGTTTTCTTGCAATTCGGCAACCACAAGCTGTCAGTCTCCTCTTCGCAAATAGGACAAGCTTTGGCTCCCTTCGTACTGTAGCCCGCCAAATTACCAAGGGCCGAGAAATCATTTATAGTGCAAAATATCATAACCCTTAGGTTAAAGTGTTCTCTTTTGTACGCATCCCACACCGCGACCCCCTCGTTCCACAATTTTACCAAATCCTCTATCAGTGGAGCAAGGTACACATCAATATCATTCGTTGGCTGTTTGGATCCCGAGATTAGCAACGACATCATGGTATACTTCCACTACATGCACAACCAAGTAGGGAGATTGTACATACATAACAGAACTCGCCAGGTGATGTGACGACTGCTCATGGTACCAAATGGATTCATTCCATCGGTACTCAATCCAAATCTTATGTTCCTTATTTGGCACCGAACTTCTCATGTTTGTAATCGATGTTTCTCCATTGAGCCGAATCAGCGGGGTGCCTCAGCTTGCCATCTTCCTTTCGAGACTCATAATGCCAACGCAACAATTTTGCCTCTCTGGGATTTGCAAACAATCGCTCCAAACGGGAAATGATGGGCAAGTACCACAATACCTTGGTCGGTGCACCTTTAGTGACCCCTTCACCGTCGTCGCCCTAAGTCTTACTATTTTTGTCATTACACTTCTCTTTTTATTTGTATCGGGGCACACAACATACTGGACAAATGTGCAATTCCTTATATGCGTTACGGTACAAGATGCAATCATTCGGACATGCATGTATCCTTTCTATTTCCATTCTCATGGGACATAATAGCTTCTTCACTTCATAAATGCTTGTTGGCAACTCATTTCCCTCCGAAAGTAGATCTGATAGAAGAACTAGAAGTGCATTGAAACTTGTATCTGTCCAATAGTAGTTTGCCTTCAGTTCGAACAATGCAAGGACCGAACCCAATTTGGTTATTCCGCTTTACAACCCGAGAACAACGGTTTGGCAACATCTTCCATCAAGATTTTAAACTTTTCAAACTCTCTTTCTGTGTAATTTCTCTCCACATCCCGCAACATTTGCTCCAAATAGTCTTCCTCAAACATACCACGCTGCAACTCGTCATCGGGTTCCACCATATCTTCGTTGCATACCGGAAGGGTACTACCTATCTCCCTGTGATGGATCCAACACGTGTAATTCTTCATGAAGCCACTTCAAATCAGGTGGTCCTCAATTTGAGCTGAGTTGTTAAATCTCCTAAGATTGGTGCAATCAATGCAAGGACAATATATGAAGTTTACACCCCTCTTCACCATGTCTTCTGCAATTTTTTTGAACTCCTTAACACCCCTCTGAAATTCAGCACTCACACGGCTTTTCTGATACATCTATTCCTCACGGTCCATCTGCAATTACACTTGACATAATAAATTAAGGAAAAACTGGAGCAACAGCTAGCTTGCTATTTCAAATATTGAGACATCATTTCAATTAATATTACCTTTGCAAAATATAGTCTAGTAGCTTGCAAATCTTTTGATTTCAATGAAACAAAACAAGGATACCAATGATGATTCCTAATCTCTAAATAGGTTAGGTCCTATTCCCATTCGAGGATATGTGGTTCGGGCAACTTCCTAAGCTGTTGTATGACTACAGAGAAAATTTCGGCTACATCTCCCCACTATTTGTACCCGAAGAACACCACAGGGAGATGCTACCAAAATCTACTCTGGAGTTGTACAACAGCTCAGGAACTTGCCCGAACCACATATCCTTGAACTGTCCAAAACACGTTGACACTTCAAGACTGCTTGCTTATAAATATGCCATTTCTATCGACATATTTATAAACAAGCACCCTCGAACGGGAGACGTAGATTCCGCAGCCTAAACTCTAACATTCATCATATGATAGTAAAAATAATTCCAGATTAACAGGAGAGCACTATAAAAATTATTAAATTGATGTGTGCTTGTCAAATAAAGGGTGTGAAATCTGATAGGATATACACAATTCCAGTGCAATCTAAACTTTCTTCGCGACATATCGAAATTACCTAGTGCAAAATTAAAGGGGTTTGAAAGAATGCTCATATTTTCAAGAAAACAACAAATTCTGCAAAAAGAGGGAAAGTCTCCTCAAGCTAGGGCTTCAAATTTACCCTCTTAACACCCACCCTTGAGGATTTCAAATTTTCTCACCCAAGTATTGCTTCCAACCAAAATATGTATTGTTTTTTCGGGTGGCGGCGAAGAAATCTCCTTTGGAACAACAACAGAGGAGAGTTCAGCCCGAGGGGTATAAGTAACCTAGCGAGGCACATCACAATCGGTTCTCACTTAAGAAGTGATAGTGATATTCACTGACATTACTATCGGTTCTTTCTTGAGAAGCGATAGTGATGTGATCATACACATCACAATCGGTTCTTATGTGAGAAATGATAGTGATGTGCATTCTCATCACTATCGGTTCTCAGATAAGAAACGATAGTGATGAGCACGTTCACATCACAATCGGTTCTTATGTGAGAAGCGATAGTGATGTGCATGCACATTACTATTGGTTCCTACATGAGAAGCGACAATGATGAGCATGTGCACACATCATTATCGCATCTCACATAAGATCTGATTGTGATGTGCATGATCACATCACTATCGCTTCTCACATAAGAACCAATTGTGATGTTGCCCTATGCTACATCACAAT